>CM065425.1:20058853-20296079 GCA_033060865.1 Dorcus hopei
CTACCATTTGTACGCTCTTCATCATTTGAGAATTTAACTCGTGCTAATTTCACTAATAATGTAAACTCAACCATTCTGTTTATGTGTTGATCGGTTTTACGTGTTTTCGTTTTCATTTATTTCTTCTACTCGACATGTCTTTTCTTCGTTAAAAATTCAGTCAAGTTTAGTTTTTCTAACTGTTTTATTCCTGATATATTCGATAACTTTAAAGCAAATGTTAGCATATAAGTGTATGTTCCAACATGTTTGTTCTTCTACTCTGTTTTATTCAATCATTCCACCACTCTCTATTTGACCTTTACATTGGTTTGAATGCATCGATAAAGAACCGTTTTACACTATCCCACTGAAGATCTGGTTCCATTTTTTAAACAATTTAATTTGTGTAATAAATTGTATCAAAATTTAAATTAAATCAAAACCATCTGGAAAAATAGAACATGTTCTATCTTTAAACTATATCTGCTGCCCAAACATTTCTTGTTCTAATTTTTTATTATAGAAATTGAACTAAACCTTGTACAAGAAATAGGGTAGTCTTAAACGACCTTAATTGAATAGTATCACTTCAAAAACTACATTTAAATACAAAACGTTCTATACTCTATTATTTATACCAACCAAAGAAAAATTACACAAGAAGGTCGAGGAGATCGAGGTCTTCAACTTTATATCGCCTAAATAAAGCAAGATGAGAATAAGCATATTTATACAAATGCAAGTAACAACCTTGCTTACGAACTTTTAACACATTGTATGATTTATACGAGTATAAATATATTACATTTTATTATACAAAAGATAAAATGTTTATAAATAAATATTTTATAGAGTAACCTAATACACAGCGTAAATTATTCTTAAGTGTCATGCATGAATGTTGCAATTACATTGTACGAATAATTTTTTAATAATGTTTAATATACTGTATTTTTATTACACATGAAGCAGTAGAAATGTAGGATTTATTAAGGAAGGTAATTCATACTGTTACATTAGAAGAAAGCTCGACGTGAAAAAGCGTTTGGAAACACGATGATGTGTCACAAGAAAACGCGCTTTTGTGGAGATAAGTATCAGGCTATTACTTAGAGCAATGAATTATGCGGAAACTAATACTATGTATTTTAATTAAAGAAGTTATTAATAGCAAGTGATACGTGAGCCTCTCTTATGCCGAGTAACCGGATCCACGGGATCCCGTGTCGTATATTTTAATATCAGACTGCACCGCCGTTGCAGTTTCTGTAACCGATAGCTGTTCTAAAGCTCGAGCACGTTTGTTCCCCGGGTCTGCATATTCAATAACACACTCTTCCAGATGTACCTACTTACTTCTTTTTTCCTACCTTCCAGGAATGTTTACACGACGGTGTATGATTCCGTTGACTCCGGTATTGAAACCGAACGCGAACTGAATCTTTCTTATTAAATCGTTACCTACGTGATTTCTTTCTTTACACAATGTGGGCCGTTGGTAATAATTATTTGAAGAAAAGAAAAAAATTAACGAATTTAAACAAACTATTTTCTTTTCTCTCTCTCAAAAACACCCTATGTAGAGTAAAGCGGCAAAATATTTTGGTAGATAGAATCTGTTCGATTTCGAATCGGAAATCATCTTATTACATGAAATGCAAATTAAAACCTACCAAAAATGCAAATTATATAACAGTTTATATAAAATATAACGAAATTAAAACGTTTAATCTAATGTAACATAAAAGTTTAATTAAGGTGGATGGAAGCTTCAATTCTGATACCAAAAGTGTGAGGTGGCTCTTCGATTTAATAAGAAAAGCAAGAAATCCGCCACTAATAACTGAAATTATTAGACATGACACGTTTATTATTTTTCCAAGTTCAAAATGCCTTTTTTTCTACATTTAAAATATTATTAAAAAGAATCCTATTGCATGACTTCCTTTAATTATTTTGAATTCGCTGAAAACAGACAATTAAAAGTTTAACCACACTCCTTTACAGCCTTCCATGATAAATATTGAATAATATTATTTTCAGGCAAAATAAAGTGCGCTTGGCATAATCGTTCATTTACAGAAACGCGTTTTTCCACCTATCCGCCCCCGTAACGGGAGTAAGCATATAAGTTTACATATACCGGGGTTACACGGGGTGAGACGGGCCCAGCGGGGTAAACAGACACCGCGATATCCGCTTTCAAAACGTCTCTAATTATACATACAACAGAGTTTTGCCGGCAGAATTTCGTTCTCTGCCACTGGATCACGTAAAATGTTGATCAAATGAAGTCGTATTTTACATGCTGCGCATTATTGGAATAAAATGGAATTTTCAACGCGAGAGCAAAATACTGGTGGTAAGCAAGTTTGGCATCACATAGTTTCACATTTTATTTTCACACCCAAAAAATAATTTTTTTATCCAAAGAAACTAATTACGAATGTATGTAAAGGTAGAGATCTATCAAAGAACTAAAACCGTATACTTCAAATCCTGAGGGGATATTTGATTAGAAGAAGAAATGAAAAAATAAAAAGTTTACAAGATAAAAACAGATTAGCATTCAAATAATAATAATTTCATTATAAAAAATATTTTCTAATTTTTTATGTTTACTGGTGAAAAAAGTTTCGACTCTCTTTGGTAACTGCACGAAGAAACAGATCAATTTTAATATTAAGCTCGCCTGCCAATAAAACACATACGCCGAAGAAAATTGATACGCAGTATCCGATGTCTTTTTTGTTTGTCCGCGCACTATTCCTGCGAGATACAAAAATATTATCGCATTAATTAAATTAATGATGTAACGGGAGAATAAAGTTGACCTTATTAAACGTATAGAGCTTTCCCAACAGCACTACTATGGCGTAAAGCTCCTACGCACTTTATTCAATGCAGCACTAATGAAATTTAAATTAATGCTAAACTTATCATAATTTAAATACTTGAATGTAAAAAAGGCATTTCGTTAATCTAATTCTTTCAAAATTTACTATTTTCGAATTGAAAAATTAAACTAAGGTTCAATCCGCCGTTAAATCAGGAAAAACAAGACACCTATATTTGATTGTACTAGAAAATTAATAATTTATAATTAATATAACGCAAGATAATAATAGATTGACAAGAATTTTTAGTTAACGATAAGAAAGAAAGATATTTTTAAATTAGAGGACGAGTCCTAGAAATAATTAAAGAAAGATAATAGGTATAAAATATAATAGATAAAAGGTAATAGAGAATTGAGAATGAATTAATGTTATTATGATTATTGCACTGGACTATATTAAAAGAAGGGACGTAATTTAAATACATAAATAAATTTGTGTGAAACATCAACTTTAAGATCGCCTTAAAATAATTTTAAGGTCCAATTGTTTAAATTTAAGCTGAAGCTTAAAACCCATAACTACGATTATTTCAACAATTGTTATTGTTGAAGGTTTAAACTTTGGCTGGAATTGTACAACTGGGCCTAAATGACATATCCGGAATGTTCACTCAAATTTTGTGAAATTAAGAATGTAAAATAGTATATAGTCTTTATTTTATATATTCAAAATCAAATAAAAAAAAGCTCAAGGAAATGCATGAATCAAATTCCGCGAATCCAAGTTGAATAAAAAGAATCCTGGAACCTTCTATTTAAAATATTGGAAAAATGTTCAGTTCTTCTTTCTTGACTTCGCTATTGCTTTTTTTTAATTTAAATGTATGTTTGTAACTCTTAAATTGAAAATTCAAGACAGAAAAAGAGTTTTTTTTTCTGTATGTTGGTAGCTGCCTCAGCATTAAAAGAAAGCAACAAAATTTTTAAGAGAAGTTATAAGTAGAGGTAATTTTTTTTTGGCTTCGATATAAATCATACAGCCAGTCTCAAAATTTTAAAATAAAAACTTCAGTAATTCAAATGTTCAATTGAACTCTGATTATAAAGTTAAATAGTATTTGATAATGTTTCCTTTCCGATATTGTTAATAAATATAAAAGATTCATTGGAGCCTGCACTCCTGTACCAATTAAATCCTTGTACTATATGTCCAAATAATTTTTTGATAAAGGTAGGTCATCGAAGTGTAAATGTAAATACAAAAATTTACTTAAAATTTGTCCCATAACATACATTAACATGAGGTCAAATTTTCAGCATGTAAATCCCTATGGCCAGACTTTAAAAAAAATTACAGTAAGAAGAACCTCTTTTTTAATAAAATTCCCTTATCAAAATCTTGAATACTACTGTAATCTATAATTGACCTAACATAAGCTCTATGAAAAAGGCGAGCCGATTTATTATCGGCTCCCCAATTAGGTTTCATGATAATATTCAAGAAATTCAAACTTTTTTGGCATTTACACAAAATGTTAACAATACATCCTTTCCAATTTAGCTTACAATCTAGAATTAACCCCAAGTATTTAACTTCTTTTTTAACCGGAAAAGTGTAGTTGGATAATGGAACAAATTACTGTACGGGTTAATTGTGGCGAGAAAAAATAACAATTTAGATTTTGTCTGGATTTAATTCAAAACCATTCAAGAAAAGCCACCTATTGAATTTAGACTTGAAATTTTTTTGAATAGGTATCGGACAGAAGAGGACTCAAGACCGAATCTTGGGGTAAACCAATGTGATTATAACGAGGGCCAATTAATCAATTTGGATTTTGACGAATAAAGGTCGGTCTACTTGCAAACATTTTAATTAAGTTATCCTTAACGATTTGCAGTATGCCCATATCCATTAATTTATTTCCGAAAATAGTTAAGTTAACAGCGTCATATGCCCCCTGAATGTCAATATAAATGGCTGCTAAAAAATTATTATGACTAAAACAGAGTTGAATGTCAGTCACGAGATGCGTTAGGGCGTCCATTGTGCTCAATCCCTTCCTAAATCCAAATTGGTTCTCAGGTTACAATTTGTTGCTTTCTAACCAATATTCCAATCTATTTTTTATAATCCTTTCATAGGTTTTAAATATACATGATAATAGAGAGTTTGGCCTGAAAGATTCAGGTAGATTTGGATTTTTACCAAGTTTTAAAATAGGAATAACAATGCTAGTATTAAAATTTTTAGTTTGAGCACCTTTGCACCATATATCATTAAAAATCTCTAATAGTAAGATTTTAGCCCGGAGCGTTAAATTTTCTAACATTGGATATCTTATATCATCATAACCTGGTGATGTATTCCTCGAAGATTTAATAGCGAAATCAAGTTCCTCGATTCGAAAAGGACAAGATAAGAAATGATCAGAGTTTTTATTTACATCAACATATTGTAACTCAGAAACTGATGTAGGAACAATTTTATCAAAGAAAGAATTGAGGCAATCATCCGAAATTTTTGGCTGTGACACACCCCTTCTCTGTATTCTCTTCGCTTGTTTTCAAAGTTTTGTAGAGGGTGTGCTTTTGCTCAAATCAGGGCACCACTTTTGCCAGTTCAATTTTGCTTTAGTTTTAAATAATCTTTTAGTACTAGCCATGACTTTCTTACAATTAAGATAATGTTCCATAGTACTATTGTTTTTATATGCCACAAATCCAGCTTTTCTCCGTGATAGGGCTAATTAGAGTAATTTTTGTATGTTTTATTTAAAAATTTTATTATAAACAAAAGTTGCAATTTATGAGTAGATTTGCACAAAAATTTTAAAATTAACAATTTAGTACCTCTTGAAAATCTTTAAAATCAACTCTTATTATGTACAGGGTGTCCTATTTTCGATGGTATTCTGTAGGTAACTCCGTTAATAATGGAAACAGAAAAAAACTGAGCACGCAATATTGGGTCAACAGTTTATGTTGATTTGAAAGGTTCACTCAAAAATTTACTATTTATTACCGTTTTCATGGTACAGTTGAAAAACGAAAAATTCATCAAAACTTCAAATGCAAATAACTTTTTTATTTTTTTATTTTTCGTTTTTCTGCTATACCATGAAAACGGGAAAAAATAGCAAATTTTTTATTGAACCTTTCAAATCACCAATATTGGTGCACAGTTTTTTTCTATTTCCATTATTAACGGAGATACATATAGAATATCATCGAAAATGGGACACCTGTACATAATATGATTTGATTTTAAAGATTTTCAAAAGGAACGAATTAATTTTAAAATTTTTGTGTAAATCTAGTACATTATTACCTGATTTTTAAATGCTACTTTTTCTTCTTCACCGATCCTTTGTCTATTTGTCCAGATATAATTTTTTTTATTTTCAAATCTTGACTCCTCTTCCATACTTTACGGTTCTTCGTAAGCTCTCTCATCCTTTTTGTATAAGTGCGGCAAATATTCATACCACACATTTTACGTTAGAAACTGTACAGGAAATTATAGTAGGTACCATTTTCCTCTTAACTCTCTGGTTATGAAGTTATTGAATGTCGAAAATTGATGCTAATTTAATAAAGTTTGATAAATATTACCCGATATCGTTAAATTTATACAAAAAGTGTTTTCGCCTTCTTTCTTCCCGGTTTACTCATAAACTTTTGATATTTTATAATTCGAGAGGATGTTGCAAGTATGTAATGACATTTTCGTAATATTTTTACACCAAAAAAATATACACTACGTACACATTTATTTTGTTTTTAAAAATAATATCAAAAAGGACATTTCAGTTGACTTATATAAACAATATTTTCTTTCGGCATAAGGAAATTACGAGGATGGTTCAAATTTGAAGAAGACAATAAATTTATTAATAAACAAAGGAACAATTTCATGAAATATTATTTTTCTACCTACATAGAAAATACATTTTTTTAGTGACTTGGTAGCTTTTTACTGGGGGCAGTCAATTGCGCACTGTATATTTCTTTCTTCCTGAAGAGTCCTTGTGGGGCTCAAATAGAGAGTGGTCACAAGGAGACAAATCTGGAAGGCGAATATTTAATTGTTTGCCAATGCAGATTTCTTGCTCAACAGACAAAGGGCCCATTGAGTACAGATTTAACAAAATTTTAGGTCCATCCGAACAGTTGAGACCAGACGTTTTATGTACACACTGAAATTCGCTTGTTTTTAAGAATAAGTTCACGAACATACTTAATTTTCTCTGGTGTTCAATTGGTGCATGAACGAAGGCGATAAGCTAAATTTTACACCACTTTGCGGTACTCAAAATTTCACTGGATTAATGTTTTTGTTGGACAACTTAATGAAAACATTTTGTGTGATTACACTATGTAACTGAATGATGCCAAACTACTCTAATTATTTAATTCCCCCTAACTGTTGCACGCTAAGTAGGTATACCGTAGTACGGAAAGTCTTCTTCAAATTTGAACCATCCTCTTATGTGTAATGCATTTGTTACTGTGGTCTTTTGTTAAGAGTAGATTATGTTCTGCAGCATTTCATCATCAACTGTTAAGGCTTGTGGATTTCATGTGTTACACGGATCCTATGATGTCCAAACCAAAGTTATCTCAACATTAAAATTGCCTTCATTTTGAAAATGTAATATCCTTATTAATTCATTTTAATTCTTCAGGTTTCCTCTGCGACTTCAGCAGAAGTCTGTATGTATATACCCCAATTTTCTAGCGCTGGGTATTTTTCTGCACATTTCCTTAGGTAGCCACTGTCCTTATATGCTTCACCCCTTATCCTATCTCATTCCAAACTCTTCTCGGAGAGTTTCACTTCCTTATTTCATTGGAATCTATTCTCTGACCTTCCTCAACTGTCTATGTTTCTCCATCCTTTGGAGTTATCTCTATCATTCCAACTGTCTTTTCTCTATTTCGTGAGTTATAACGTGTTCATAATTTCACTTCGTGTATTTTATTTTAAGATTTTCCAGCTCTTATACGTTATTTATGACAATCTTAGATTTCCACTCCATAGATCCATTGATTCATTTCAAGATTATTAAGAAGTAGTCACTAACACGTATTATCATTTTTATTTAAAAGAATTAAATCGTAAAAAATTATATTAAATACTTTCCTCTCATAGTTAAACAAGTCGTAAATTTTTTCGCCTTAATCTAATTTAATTCAGAGTTAGTTTTATGAAAGAGATGATTACTGAAATCAAAACGTTTTCTTTCACTGACGTGCGTTTACTTTGCTGCTTTTAATCTTGTCTTTCAGTTAAAATTGCAAAGCTTTCGTGATCTAATGGGAAATCCGAAATAGCAGAGGTAATATTATGAAATGATCCTAAACTTATAATTTAAGAATTTCCTCTGATAGTTAACAGGTCGTAAATTTCTCTGCTCTATACTAACACACATATTAACTTTATGGAAGAGATGATTGCTGGAATTAGCTTCATCTCACTGGAGTTCATTCGCTTCGAGCGAATCTGTTTAAATTCAAAATTATGAAAAATGTCAGTTTTACGGCGGAAGTACAAATTGATAATGTAATGAGAAGACGGAAATAATAGTAATATTAAATTTAAAGATTTTCTCTGGTGATTAACACGTTGTAAATTTCTTCGCTCTAGACTACACACGCAGATTTAATTTTATGGAAGAGATGATTGCTGAAACGTGTCCACACAATTTCAGCTTGATTTCTGAGAACGGTGTGGATGTGGCTCTTGGCTCATGAAATTTATTTCTTTTCCGAGCATTCTAGTTTGATCGTGCACGAAGTCGACAAATAATGCAGCGTAGATTTCATCGCAGTTCGGTTGGGTAACGGGCGCATTTTTTCAGCTTGGGTTACATGCTGTGATTTGCATCAGCAACAATCGTACATAACTAACGTAAATGTGATTTGTAGTCCTGGCAGAGCAGCAAGGAGTATAGGGTAACACGTATTTACGATGTCTGGCTGATGGATATCAGTTCCACGCCATCTGCGACCTGATATCGCGTATCAAGTGACGGTGTCGAGTTGCGCGCCCATGTTAGGCCCGTGCTGGCGTATGCGCCACGTTACTCCTCATATTTTTAGATTTTCCGCCGAAGTTTAAACTGGACTCCAGTTAATCAAGCAAAAAAAAAAAAACCAAATTTTCATCTCAACGCAAAAACAACAACAAGAAACGTGATACAAAATTACTTCCGTTTAAACCGGAAGTTCAAGAAAAAATGAACTGGTAACTTTTAAAGAAACACTAACACTCCTTCCGCTTCTAAATCCTTACACTGACGATGAGTTATACAAACTTGTTATGAATAAGATAAAAAGCTACCGGTCATCTGAATCTGATGATACATCTTCATTCAATGGTTTTATTTTCTTTGTTTTTTAATTAGCCTATCTTTTGAAACTGATTCACATCAAGCAATGAGATAAGTACGTCACTATAACACAAGGAGTAAGGATGAGTATCACACATTTGTCGGCTGACTTCCTTTGATTAATAAATCCCCAGATATTATAGAGTTAAAAGCTTGTAATAGTTTACCCATTGAAATTATTAAGAACGTTTCTTCTGTAACAAAATTAAAAAGCATAAATACCTTTATTCTTTCATGTAAACAGTTCTTTAAATAATGTAAGTATCTTTTGTTTGATGAAATTATTTTTGTCCAGACTAATAATATACACACAAATTTATCGTATTTTATATTTTTATCTTACGTATTTTACACAATAACATCTATTGTCTATGGAAATAAATAAATAATGATGATGGTGAAAAAGTGATTCAATCACCACAATGATTATCTTTTCGCTATAGGCTACATCTAAGGCATATAAAAGAAACAAGGAAAATTATAAGTGTGGTTAAAATTCGAATTAAAAGTAAAAGACGACCAAAATATAAGAAACTGACGAGAGAAGAAACAAGCAGTTTCAAAAAAATTCCTGTAACAATATAAAGCTTGAAATGAGTGATATTTTTCTCAATTAAAAATTGAGATAAAATCTAATATAAAAAGTAAATTAAAAAGTACCTAATTCAATTATTGCAATGAAAAAACAAGAAAGCTGAGAAAGTCACAGAATACTGAGAAACTGAGAAAATAAAGCAAGCAATTTTAAAGCAGTTACTGTGAGGTGATAATTGTCTCCAACAAAAATTTAAAAAGAATTAAAACAATTCGATCATCGAAATAATTTTCATTTTCGACGAGTCGAAAGCTCTGTGGACGTTGCCCTCTCGTGATTCTGTCTCTCCAACTGGAATCGCCTTAATCTTTCCTTCTCTACAATGTTTCGTTCTCACTTACAAGAATCATCTTCAGGGTTGACATTTATAATTGACTTGGTAATCATAATTTTATGGATTTTAGACTCCAAGCCAAAATCTTGTTAGCCCCTTTTCTGCTATTAGTTGTTTTGCTGCAGCAGATGTAAATAATTTCCAATCGATCAAACGTGTGTAATTCAATAGTTTGAAAAATAAAATCTTTACATTTTCAAGAGTGATATAAGATCACTTCGGATTCTACATTTATTTATATAGAATAGAACCAACCTCATCAGTTTTAAAGCCGAAATAAGCGTTATGAAGTAGAACTGATATTTTAGTCTCAATTTTTAAAAATAACATAATAATACAAAAAAAATCAGATTAGAGTAGGCGGTGCAATGTCTGTGATTGACTGAATTAAAGAATGTAATAACGAGTTTTCAATTAAAAAACTTCTCGCAGTGTGTCATGAAATGACAAAGGCTGAAAAAGTCATGTCTTAGCTTATAACACGTTTGCGTTGTCAATTGACAGATACATTTTGGCGTTGTTAAAATTTAATTTCTGTCGTACTGTCTTGTGAAATAGTTTTCATGTTAAAGCAGAAATGGTTTATGTTTAAATCCTATTTTCGTAATGAACATTATCACATCTTTTATAAATACAGCATATATGAAATATCTGAAGAGTTTTTTTTTCTTCAAAAGAAAGGTTATATTTCCCTATTACTTGTGTCACATGTGCAAACATACATTTTCGACATCATATTTTTCCATGACAAGCTACAGAAGATTTTTTTTATTTGAAAGCCCTTTACATTCAAGGACTGTCAAATTTATTGACTTTTTATTTAATCACAGACATACATTTTCTTTGCGCCGCCTACTCGAATCTGATTTTTATTTGCTCACAATTTATTAAAAGATTTTAGCACAAAAGAAATGACAATATGGTAAGCAATTAATAGCTTGTATTAAAGAAACTGGAAAAATTAAGAATGGATAAAGCCCGCACGAGAAGTAGAAGAAGAGGCAGAGTATAGAAAAATTGGAAAGAAAAAGCAAGCAGTTTTAGACAAGATAAGAAAGTAGTAGATGTCGCTGCGTTCGAAAGAAAATACACACAGCTAACAATGTAAAACGCGCCAAATTTTAAAAAGAAATTAAATGAACGTTCATTTAATTAATGAGAAATTTTCAAAAATCTAGCCTAATTTACGAAAAAATAATTATTTCGGTGATAGAGTTATTTTTGAATTCTCTTTTAATTTTTATTTCAGAAAAAATCAGTTCCCTCAAGTTTTATATTTTACAGAAACATTTTTAAAATTGTAAAGTTTAAAGTATATACCTCCTGATTGTTGTTGTTAAAATGCGCCAAATTTTAAAAAGGAATTAAGTGAACGTTCATTTAATTCCTTTTGTGTATTCCCTGTGTGTATTTTCTTTCGAACGCAGCGACGTCTACTAACTTCTTATCTTGAATAGAGTATAAGTTAAAATATACGACAACAACAATTAGGAGATACATACTTTAAACTTTTACAATTTTAAAAATGTTTCTGTAAAATATAAAACTTGAGCGGACTGATTTTTTCTTAAATAAAAATTAAAAGAGAATTCAAAAATAATTCGATCAGCGAAATAATTTTTTTTTTTCGTAAATTAGGCTAGATTTTTGAAAATGTCTCCTGATGAATTGCTGTTTGCTGTTAACTGAAACTAGTTAATTGGGATAAAATTATGTATAGTATAAATCGGACTATAAAAAATCTGTTTTTTATTTTGAAAATATTACTCCAAATTAATAATTTAAATCTGAAACATTGAATCAATAATATTTGTTACTTCAAGATAAGATAAATTAGGATAAATATAGACAATTATGATAAAACTCGATAAATAAAATTGACTGCCTAATTAATATTTTTAATCTCAGAATGATTATCTATAACTTATGACTTACAGAAGTACTTATTAAGAAATAAAAAAAATGATCAATTTTGAATAAAATATTTAAACACTTGCAATTTGCCTAAAATAACCAGGGTCTCTCAAACAGAGTGGCCTTTTACAATATTATAAGGAAGGAAATATACAAAAATTCTGAAAGTTGGTATACTATCCTAAGACATAGTTATATGTCCGCGTAAAATATTTTCACTCTTACATTACTTCCGGTTATACCGGAAATCGCCATTAACTTTCTTATTTTAAATGGAATATTAAATTTTTTATTACAAATTCTGACATTATTCTAAATAAAAAGTGTTAATACTTCTCTATGCCTAAGGCCCAGTTTACAGAAACTTTAATTGCAATCAAATTTTAATGACGTTATTAATTTGACATTTCGCAATGTAATTCTTATGGCAACTTAATCGTAATTAGTTTAGTTCGCAATTAAATATTTGATTTGCTTTCTGTAAACCCACTTCAAATGTATTAGATTTTGAGATATCTTTAAATTTCTTTAAAAAAAAGTTTATGTAACCTTCCCTTTAAAAAATCTGACACTTTTAAATTTCAAGATTCAAGTTGCATATCGTTTGAAAGTACAATCTTCAGGCTTTCAAATCATATCGTAGTTATCCTCAAAAAAATAACAGACTGGTTACAATATGGTGTCCAATGTCATTATGTTTAACTGCCCAAAACTCAATTTTCTTAAATGGAACACCTGTATGTTTTTACATCATCAGATGCAGAATCAAATTCTGCATCGAATAGTATTACAATGCTCTATACCTGTTTCTTTTAGTTTTCCTGTTATTAATAATTGTTTATTTTAATGGCATATCTGGCTACAGTTAATCCAAAGTTTCGGCAATATTTATTTACTTAACACAAATAAAGATATAAAACAATGAAATTAATAAAATTAATAAAATGAAATCCTAACATAAAAATCTGGATGCAGCTCGAGCCCACAGTACCAAAGACGCGATACAACTCTACAAATTTTGCTCAAATGCAAATTGTCTGCCATTCATTTGGAGGTAATTTCTAACTCGTGATATAACACTTTCTGTTGTTGCCCGTCTTATTTCAAAAGACAGAAAAAAATTGTTTTTCAAGGCTTACTAAATTACTAAATTTATTTTACATTCATGGAGAATGCGATAAAATTGTTAGGAGAACGTTTAGAAAGTTTAACAAAAATTACCACCCAGTTACCACCGATGCAAAAAAAAATATTCCCTATAACTTTTTAATGGACCACTCTATTTGGGAGACCCTGTAATGTATAGTTAATTGAATATCTGAGATATCTTGTAATGAAAAAAAAAAACAATTTATATTATTTATAATAAAATTATAATTACACGATCGCTGAGAAAAATCTAATTCGTAGTAACGATCGAAAACTTTTGAGAACATATGCATTAAAAATAAATAAAAATAAAATTCGTTTTACAAATCAAAAAACTGATAAAAGATTTTGTAATGCAAGTAAAAACAAACATTATTTTAATATTTCCTGGTTTTTAAAATTGTTTTTAGTGAAACTGCAAAATTATTCATATTGAATTTTTGTCTCCAAGAGTTTTCATTCATTATTCGAATTTCAAAATTTCAAAGAAAAAGAAAATTCGTATAACATGCATCCTGCAATTAATATTTGCTTAGGTATAATTAACTAATAAATTAGAGGTGAAATGCCTTTGTTTAGTTCTTAAGGTTTTAAAGATTTTTTAAAGATATCTCCTCGTTTCGACTCTTTCGATTCATTTGACTCTATTTCTAATGAATCTTATGAAACATCAAATGAAACTAAGACATACCTTTTAAAAATCTTTAAAACCTTAAGAACTAAACAAAGGCATTTTACCTAAAATCCGGCCTCTACTAATAAAATTAAAAATTAATTCGCTCTTAAAAAATTATATTCTTCTAAAAATTGAAAGTAAATAAGATTTTTTTGAGATGTACTTACTTATACCACAAATGAAGTTACATATTTAATTCGTCCATCACAGAAAGCTATAACAACTCTACTCTTACTGTGACTTCTAGATTATATTCAATGTCCTTTAATTTTAGATAATTGCTATCAACACTTTAAACAAATTTCAAGGTGTATTGAAAAGAAAATAAATTCTAAATTTCAGAATACATATTGCGATGAAATGGAATAAACTAAGCGCAAAAAGATATTTTAACAATTTTCAAAAGAAGTTCAATATTCATGAAAACATTAAGACATCACCAAAATATTTTTCTCAGAAAACTGAAAAACAAGTCTTTAGAAATTAAAAGAATACTGTTCATTTCTTAATGTAAATAAAGCAATGAATAACTTGAAAAATATTTATGTATTATTTTAGTGCCTTTTACAAGAAAATTTCAGTAAAATAAAAAATACATCCTTTATTTTCACTGAAACATGCAACGGGTATTTTGGATAAAATGAATGGAGATTACATGGTATGTAATAACAATTAATGAAAAATTCAAAACTATGAATGTCTGGAGAAGAATTTCTCGCAGTGAGGAGTTCAAAATCCAAACAATCTGCGGATGTGTGTATGTATTTGTTACAAAACGGAGCTGACTGACGTTTCATGCAAAAGCAATTCATAAAGTAAATACAAAACTTTAATGTGTATACCGTCATTTTTCACTAAACAAAGAGTCAGAGTACAATCATTTTATATCCTGCAACATTATTTCCTAATAATTTTCTAGCATTTTAATTAAAATAAACATTGTTAAATTTATGTAACAAAAAAAATAATAAGATGTTTCTATTTTCATTCTTTTTTTTAATAATGTAAAATATTACAATTTGCAAGTAAAAGGAAATGTGGAATTTATTATTAATTATTAAAATAGCTGAGAATTAAGAGAGAGCGCATTTTTGAAACTCAATATACTTACTTATTGCCGAACTGGAAAGTTAAAAATAGCTTCACTACGCCAAATTTTGAAAGTAAACGCGAGTATTTCGACAAATGAAAACAAAAGTCCAAAACATCCTCACCTTAATTTCTTCATCAAAGGGTTCCTTTTTAATCTTGAGCTTAATCTTGGACGGTCCGATACCTTCCGCCGCACTTTTATCCATGAAAATTTCAGGACGAGACTTTCGAATCGGTGGGTCGCGGCATTAACTCGCTTTAATTTTCCAAAGCGGTGTATTTTGAAAGTGGATCGGATAATACTGCACACGGCTCTAAAAATCTGGCCGAACGGCGCTCTACTTCGCAGGAGCTTTGCAACAATGATGGGATTATTTTGGTAACACAAGAGAGGGGCTGTTCCCGCCAATGCGTTTTAAATAGACCGCGCATGTTTAGTTGCCGCGCATGCCAACTACAACCAAAGGCAGTGCCAACCTACAAAATTATATAATCACTTGAGAACATCAACTGGTTATTTAAATATTAAAAGGTGCAACAAATAATACAAACAATTCAAACTGTACGCAAAATTTATCAAAATAGTTTAAGTTTTAAACGAAATTATAATTAAAATCCATTTTTACTGGTACTGATACATTGAAACTGGCAACGTTGGAAATTGATTTGCCTCAGCAAGTCTGGTTTTTTTTTAAATTGTTTAAAAATATTTTTACATGAAGCTATAAATATGAACAAAGCGACAAAACCTATGTTAAGTTTAAAACAGGTACGGGCATTTTGTAGTGTTATGTTGCATGAGAAAACGTAACCCTTCTTTTTTTAGTAGTTTATGCTGAGGCAGCAAGTGCTAAGTTTATATCGGAGAATTTTAAGAACAATTAAAGAAGTTCCCGACGAACGTTATAGAGTAGAATTAAAAGAATGGGCTCGTAACGATTTTAAAAATAATGCACACCACCAGGACGAAATGACTATCAAAATGATGATTACTTACGGAGAGAGATCGCTAAAGGAATTACAAACAAGTTTATCTTTAGCAAAATAATTTATTTTATGTACAAAACTTAATATAAAAGTACCTAAATATCTAACTTATCTATATTTCATCGGAGAAGAACCAGCTTTAATTATATTTATTAAGATAAATAATCGTAAAACTTTAAAAGGCAAGAATTTTTTAACTAGAGCTAAGTAGGAAGCCGTGTTTAAAATGCGATATTTATCCACACAGTATGGATGACAAGGCAAGTGAACATTAACGTGCCACATAAAGGTATTATAAACGAAATTAATTGTAGTGTTTGCTCAGATATAAAACGTCTAGCGAAAACGATTCCTAAAAGTGAATTGGAAATATGATGACCATCCATGGCAAGGCATGGAATAACATTAACTACCGCCAAGCCTAAAGAAAATACGATTATATACTTGCAGATTTTTTCTACAATATCAGGAAAATCTGTGCTGGAAAATATATATTTCGGTATATAAGATGACACTGTCACCGTATACAAAAGATCACCTACATATCCCATGTAAATCACATCTTTATCGGTACAACTTATCTTAAAAATATTCGTATTATTATACAAAAGCGGTCGAATGCAATGCAAATTATTGGGGCACATCTGTAAATTACCATCACAAAATTCTAGTGCCTGTTCTACTATAGGCCTTATTGGTAAGCAAGCGTGTGGTGGTATTTCCAAAACACCATTATTCGCCTCTAAATATTCAAAGCAAACGCTACCTGTCCGATCTAATCGGCAGCAATCAAGTTCTTCATTAAGGTTGTGCTTCAATGGTATACTTTCATCCAATGAATGTACAGCATCGGTAGTAACACAAAATCCCGGCTTATTAAACCTCATACTACGCAGACATTCTTGCCATGTGTTTATGTCACGCACAGCACAATCATTTATTTTAACAACCCTACTTCCAACGTCCAAACCTTTCGGACCTAACAACGGGGAATAACTTGAGATGTGATTAACAGTTACTCCAATGTTTGAGTGGAACAAAGGAGAAAATAAAACCGGTAGACTTAAATAAATTAAAAATGCAACGGCGCTCAAGACGATATTGTGCCAGACACCAGCACAGAAAATCTTCAAACCTTTCCAGTGATTCAGTTTTTGTAAATCATCTTTAGATAAACTAACAAATGCGATTGGCAAAATTAATAGAACATTTATGCCCACATTAGTCACATGTACGTCTTCCTTTACAGATGCTATTGCGTGTCCCATTTCATGAAATAAACTGGAGATAATTAAAGTAATGCTGTAATATCCCAGCTCTGATGCAGGTAAATTCACTCCTGGAATTATTGGTTCCATCAAGTAATTCCCCATTAAATTAGTCATGCTGAAGAAGCAATTAAATAAGCTTGCCATCAATAGCAGTATTGCAATTGGAAGAGTAACTAAAGTAATGTATAAACCTATTGTAAACCAGACGTTAAAAAACTTTGTATGCCCACTAGCCCATCGTACAAGCATTCTGTTGAAAGCAGTCGTTCTCCATGTTGCTTGCAAAAACTTTATTTCCAAGCCAGTGCCTTTTAAAAACTGAATGTACGGATAGTGAGCACAAGTCTGAAACATGCCGAATTAATTTGGGGAAATGACATGTTTTTGTCAGTACCTTAAAAAATATATCGAAAAAATATAAAACGCAATATAATAATCCAATTACTATCAAGCAAGTATAAACATCCATTCTTCTACATTTTAGGCATTGCCTAAAGTGAAATCACAGAGTTATAGAAACACAGTATAGAAAAGAGTACGGCACTTTTGATATAACCTTAATATGAGAAAAACAGACAAGTAAAAATTTGTATGTTGGCTACCCTTGTCTCTTGTTCGGTTCACTATTGACTTGACTGTAGCCGCAGCCAATGAATAAAATTTTTGGAAGAAGTTTTATTTGTGGTGTTACCTTAAAAATTAATTCTCAGCAAAAATTGTATTTGTCACTATGTTTTCAATCACTATCGATTTAAAAGATTATTTTTATAAAGCAAACAGCAGTACTGCAAACAAAATCAAAGTGGCTAACTTCGCTTTATCAAAAGCTAAGTGAGTGAGCGAGTGTCGACTGTCAGTTGAGTACATTTTTATTAAGTAGAAATTAATATGGAAGTAGAAAAAAATTCAATTGAATTAGGCGATAAGAAGTCGTACGCCGGTATACCAGAAGCAGAATTCGTAGTACGTATCACATAATTATTTCATAATATGACATGTGTTATGAATCTAACCTCAATATGTCTATTTATAAAACAGGATGATGTAGATGCTTATATGGCAAAACCGGACAATGGAAACAACGTCGATAGAGTTTTAAAGAAACTAGACGAACAGCATTCAAAATACAAATTTATGGAACTGAACTTGCTGTCGAAGAGGAAGAGACTTCGCGCTCAGATACCGGACCTGAAAAGGTCTTTGTCGATGATAGAGAAATTGCAAAACCAAAAAGAGGAGTTTGAAACAGAATATCTACTTAGTGAACAGGTCTTTGTTAAAGCTTTAGTACCACCTACAGATACAGTGTGTCTTTGGCTAGGTGCAAATGTTATGTTAGAGTACACACTTGAAGACGCTAAGCAACTTCTGTCACAAAATATTAGCACTGCTACGAAAAACTTAGGATATGTTGAACATGATCTTGATTTTCTAAGGTATACTACTTTGTTTTATTTATAAAAACTTGATGTCAATTGATGATTCTGATTAATTTTAACTGACTAGGAAATATGCATATTTTATATAAATTTCGAATTGAATCAACAAATCACACAATAAGAAATTTTATTTTCTGAGTAAAATCTGCTGTTTCATATGTTACAAACAATTCAATCAAAATTTACCTTTAAATTATATTATATTTTTATGAACTGTAGAAATGAAACATTAGTATGTTCAATTAGTAAAAGTTTTACAAAATCCTATTTACGAAAATTTTAAATCAACTAATGACAAGTGATTATTTTGACCAACACCTGCTTTCTTTCGTTTGATCCAAACGCAACATTACGCGTTTAGATTCAAAGCTGGATGTTCTCTTGTAATTGTATCAATCCCCACTATTCGTGAAATTTCAATCCGGATCAGTAATCCCCTTCCCCTTTCAATCTTCCTATTTTCACGATTTGTTTGGATTCATATGCATTCAGATCTGGTGTGTTATGTTGCAATAATCCAGATCCAAAGTGGGCAACCAAAGACTATTCTAAACATGATTCAAACTATTTGAATCACGATTCAAACTTTTCGGCGAAAGAAAGCAGCTAAAGAAACATATACACTTCTTAGGCTCAGTTGCAAGTACAATGCTAATTTGAATTTAAGCTGAAGCTTAAACCCATAACAACAATTATTTCAACAATTGTTTAATGGTTTAAGCTTAGGCTTAAAGTTAAGCTGGAATTGTTTAACTGGGCCTTATAAATATGTCTTCATTTAAAAATAGTAATATTTTTAATTTTAAAGCAAGTCTTTTCATGAACTATAAAAATGAAAAATAATTATGGGTTAGTTAAAGTATGCATAAACTGAAGGTTTTACTTAAGGAAGTCAATATTTAATTATTCTTTAAATGCTTAGTGTAATTTGTAACTTGACAATAGAAAATATTTTTTATCATACTTTAAGGCATTTTATAATTTTCAGAGATCAATTCACAACTACTGAAGTAAACATGGCAAGAGTGTTTAATTGGGATGTGAAGAGACGTCAAGCAGCAAAGGCTGGAAAGTGAAACTATTAAAGAAAAAAAAACTGCTAATTCATTTAATAAGTACTTTATTTAATTTCATATCGCAGAAATTTTAAGGCACCTCATTTATATTTGCCTGCAAGCAAAATTGAGATGGCATCGTGTTTCCTTTAATATTAATAATGCTAACAATGCATTAATGTTACTCGCGATCTACATGGACGTTTGAGAAATGCATTTATGCCTTATTTTAATTGATTACAAATGCGTTCTCATTTTTCCCTTCATTACCATGTACACAAATTTATTTCAAACTAATAATACACCCTGTGGACGCTTTTAATTTTAAGTAACAAATAATACATCTGATTTAATAAAGCTATTTAAAAAAAACCAAAACTGCAGCACTATGTTTATTTACAGTGAAAAGTTCATATCAAAGTAAGATCAACAAAGTTCAAATAAGGTTTAAAAAAAAGGATCTAAAGTAATGGAAATCATATTCGCAATCAGCGTTACACATTTTCAGGAACTGCTTCGGGTGGAGGCTGTGAAGTAACATCGGGATTCGGTTGTTCTTCTTCTGGTGGCCTTTCACCTATTGCTGATTCACGTTTTATTGCAGATTCACGTTTGTCTTGACTACCCGCGGCTTTAGCATCATTAACTTCTTTTTCCAAGGTTGTTATTTTTTCCTGAGCCTGTGCCAATTGTGATTTCAGAGAATCAATGGTTTCTCCGCCACTTTGCAAAGCAAGTTTGTTTTGAATATATCTGATGTGTTGAGGAAAGATTATGTTCATATTTCAGAATTAATTCAGAGTAAAACAAATGCCTGTTTGGTGTTAATATTTATCCAATAACCACATTAATTATATTATTGGTTATTCAATAAATTGGCAAAAATTTTGTCTGAATTTTAAATGTATAAAAAGGATACGTTAACGCGTCTGATGGCTTGTCCTGTTCTTCGTACAAAGAAACTAGAACTTTGGTTAAAGCGTCCATTACGCCAGTCTTTTCCAAATACCTTCTAAACTCTTCACGCTTGCCTTCGGACGGCTAGAAATTCCATTTCAATAGATAGAAACTTATGTCCGTATTCATAGTGCTTCCTTCAATGAGGGACCCCTTAGATTGGGATTGTAGTAAGGCAGTTGCATTAAAACAAAACCCATTCTAAGGGGTCCCTTATTACGGAAGCCTCAAGGAAGCTCTATGAATACGGGCATTAAAGAATTTATAATTACCTTGAAAGTTGTATTTGCTGCCATATTTATGTCCTATTAATAGCTATGCAAAATCAAACGACTTTGCTCTGACTGTCCTAAAAACAGAATAACCAAAGTATGGTAATGAAACGCGGTAGTGAAATGAGATGAAAATCTATTGTGATGACATTTACTGAAAATTTTTGCAAAAAAATGCGCCTTGAAAAGCGCCTACTACATTTATAAATTAAAACTTCTTTTCAATAAACAACTTACTGGAAACGCTGAATTTAAAAAACCGACAATTCGTCAATAAGGTTATAATTTACCATTGTCTAGGGATATTTCTTTTGTTTTTAGGTATTATGTTCGCACTTCCTGCAACGTTGCCAAGAAAAGGAGGTAAACTAGAGAAAAAAAACTATTTCAAAATACATAATTAGAAGGTATAAAGATTAAGTTTATTTAGATAAACACACAATGCGCTATAATTTTTTATAGGTATTTAAGACACGATGAAATTTTTAAGAAAGTTGATTAAATTATACATGCGGCAACATTGCATTAATTGTCGAGTAATTTCCCTCCGTTTTGCTTCCTTTAATAAAAAATGGCGTCAGCGGAAGGTTCTGGAGTGACAATCGGTCAGCCCAATTTGCAAAAGCAAGATTTATCAAAACTCGTAAGTTTACTACAATTCATATTTGCCGACAACTACATCTTAAAATTTTTTAAACAAAAAAGAAATGAGTTGGACACATAACCTCACTTTCTTTTTAACTACAGATGTTCTCACGAATAACTCATTAATTGCCTTTTCTATTTTAAAGGATGTGAGTAAGCTCACTGCACTCTCTCCAGAAGTCATCAGCAGACAGGCAACAATTAATATTGGCACCATTGGACATGTAGCTCATGGTAAATCCACCGTTGTCAAAGCCATTTCAGGTGTTCAGACTGTACGCTTCAAAAATGAGCTAGAGCGAAATATCACCATCAAATTGGGTAAGTTATTACATAAATCGCACAAGCAATCTTCCTTCTATTGCAAATGCAAAATAATTTAGAAATGAGTAAAGATAAAGTTTTAAGTATTTCATAATTTCTTTGTAACTTTCTACAGTTCAAATTATACAAAATATATAAAACACCACAGTTATATATGAATTTTTTGAATTCTCTTCCTTTAGTTAACATGTATTTCAGTTATGAATTGTATTCTGCAATATTTTACTTGTTTTCAATATTATTGGACCCAAAATGTGACCCGTTCACATCGAGCCAAATCCCCCTTTGCTGCTTATGTACATTAAAATTTAATAATTGCAATAACAATTTGGATGATGATAATAATATAGAGTCATAATAAATTGCAGAGCGGCTTCGGTTTGATGTGAACGGGAAGGTCATAATTCCAAAAGAGAAGAGCTCAGAAGATGGTACATTAAATGGTACATTCAATGGACATCGTGCAAATGGTTCGTCATCATTCAGAAAAAGAAAAAATAGCAATGAATTAAGAAGCGAAAGAAATCTAAAAAAGCCAAGACCAAAATCTGACCGAAATGTATATGTCAAAGAATATATAGTTGAAAAGGTACTTGGTTATAAACTATCTGCTGAGAAGCACATGTTTCTAATAAAGTGGCAAGACTGGGATGAAGAATTTAGTACTTGGGAGCCCCTGGAGCATCTTGAACACTCCCTTCAGGTCTTGGTGGAATTTGTTACCAACAGCCTGAATCAGCATATATTGGATATGATTTGTAAAAATTTAAAGTTATCAGAAAATGACATCGATACTTTAATAAACAATTACGTGCTTGAAGAAGGTATTCAAGCCTTACCTTCAAAATTAAGTTTACAATGCACTTTACTGTCTTTCGTTTATAAACCACCATCAGAAGTAGACATGCAGCGAATCGATAAAGGAAAAAGGGCTTTCATTTTGCATTCATTGATATTAAAAAGGGAACTGCAGATAATAAAGATAGAAGAATGGCAAAATAAAATAAACGGTGTATCATCGGAAGCTTTAATTAAAGTTGAAAATGATGTTGATCTTGAATATCCACCAGTTGGGTTTGAGTACATAACTAATTATTTACCTACTAATGGAATAAAAATACCTACTGACCCTTTGGTAGGGTGCGTTTGTGAGACATGTACAGGTAGAGAAAAAAGCTGTTGTGGAACTCAAGATAAATACTTCCAGTACTATGGTAAGGGACGAATTAATATGCCTCCTGGTTGTCCCATTTATGAATGCAACAAGCATTGCAAGTGTGATGCAACTTGTAGAAATCGAGTTGTGCAGCATGGTCGAAAAATTCCCTTGAGCATTTTCCGAACAAATAATGGTCGTGGATGGGGTGTGAAAACACTACGGAACATCACTAGAGGTGATTTCATCTGTGAGTATATTGGAGAAGTTATACCACATGAAGAAGCAGAACGCAGAGGTAAAATATATGATGCCGAAGGACGGACCTACCTCTTTGATTTGGACTACAATTCCTCGGATAATCCTTACACTGTTGATGCCGGAACTTACGGAAATGTCGCTCACTTCATAAATCATTCTTGTGACCCAAACTTAGGTGTCTGGGCTGTTTGGATTGATTGCATGGACCCTAATCTGCCCAGACTCGGACTATTCGCTTTACGTAGCATAAATAAGGGTGATGAACTTACTTTTGATTATAAGTTTAATAATGGAGATCCCAAATCTCCAAATAGACAGAAAGACATTGCTGAGCAGCGGGAAAAATTTGCTGGCAAAATTCCATGCAAATGTTCTGCAAAGAAATGTAGAAGGTACTTGTTTTAAAATCATACCAGAAGATAAGAAATTTCTACTAGTTTAAACATTTTAAAATCCACATAATGTGAAAGTTTTTAGAACTTAGATTATGATGTAAATTAATCCATATTACGTTTTTAGTACTACTAATATTTTAAAAAAGAGTATTTTTAATTAAGATATTTTGTAATTTAGGGAAACTTCTATATTTATTTTTAAGAAATTAATTACATAACGAGTATATTATTTGGGGAACTTTTGTGGATTAATCATTTAAGTGATTACTTTTCCAATAACATTAACTTAGAGTGCAAAATAATCATATAATCATAACTGTGCATTAAATAAATCATTATTTAAATTTCATTTCATCACATTTATGTATTAATTAACTATTAATTACAAAATTTATTTTTCTTTTAATAATCGAATAATGGAAATAAAGTAAAATAGAAAAATCTTGAATTTATACATTTTTAAAATAATTACAATTTAGTCTAATGACAATAATGTTTAGAATATAAGCATCAATTATTATTATTATTACTACATTGCATGCATTTTTAATTTGTTTAAGAAATTGATATGTTGACTCATGTACTTTTTTTGTTATATTTACAAAAAATATGTTCTATTAATTATTTGTTTTATTGATAACACCTAATAATAAATCTTTGTTTTATCTTAATTTAAAATATGAGCCTCATTGCGATCATAATTTTTTTAAGGATATGCAAATGCTAAGATATATAAATGTGACAATCCAAAATGTCCTCGTCCTGCCTGTTATATATCGGGGGGCTCATCCAAGGATGATTCATTCCCTTGCCTTCGCCCTGCTTGCTCCGGTCGTTTTCAATTAGTTCGACATGTAAGCTTTGTAGATTGTCCTGGTCACGACATTCTTATGGCTACAATGCTTAATGGAGCTGCTGTAATGGATGCAGCCTTATTATTGATCGCAGGTAATTTTCTTCAAATTTCGTTCTTGTTACGTATAATATAACTTCTTTGTGAAGGCAATGAATCGTGTCCTCAACCTCAAACAAGTGAACATTTAGCTGCAATTGAAATCATGAAGCTGAAACATATTCTTATTCTGCAAAATAAGATTGACTTGGTTAAGGAAGGACAAGCTAAGGAACAACATGAACAGATAGTTAAGTTTGTTCAAGGAACTGTTGCCGAAGGTGCTCCTATAATACCTATATCTGCACAGCTGAAGTATAACATAGAGGTAAACATACCTGTTCATTATTGTTAGCTGTAGTTTAAAAAAGAATTTCAGGTACTATGTGAATATATTACTAAAAAAATTCCCGTTCCCGTTCGCGATTTTACATCAAAACCACACTTAATTGTAATTAGATCATTTGATGTAAACAAACCTGGCTGTGAAGTGAATGATTTGAAAGGAGGAGTCGCTGGTGGAAGTATTCTAAGAGGAGTGCTGAAAGTTGGACAGGAGATCGAAGTAAGATTATATTGATTTTCATCGGAAAACTATAATTTTTTCTGTCTAGGTAAGACCAGGTCTAGTAAGTAAAGACAATGAAGGAAAATTAACTTGTCGTCCAATTTTCTCTCGCATTGTATCCTTATACACTGAACAGAATGAATTGCAATTTGCTGTGCCAGGAGGCTTGATTGGTGTAGGCACAAAAATTGAACCAACCCTTTGTAGAGCTGATCGTCTAGTTGGGCAGGTGTTAGGAGCAGTTGGTGCTCTTCCAAGCATCTTCATCGAACTTGAAGTATAATTCATTCAAGTTTTTTTCTGATTTTTATTACTGTTACAATTTTCAGGTCAGTTATTACCTTCTAAAACGTCTTCTTGGAGTACGCACTGAAGGAGACAAAAAGGGAGCCAAGGTTCAGAAACTTTCCAAGAACGAGGTACTGTTGGTGAACATCGGGTCTCTAAGCACTGGAGGAAGAGTCATCGCAACAAAAGCTGATTTAGTAAAAATTTCTTTGACTAGTCCTGTGTGCACAGAAGTAGGTGAGAAAATAGCTTTAAGCCGTCGTGTTGAGAAACACTGGCGCTTGATTGGTTGGGGTCAAATCCGCGGAGGGGACACAATTGAACCCACGAAGTAAGAAAACCCCAACTTATTTTCAAACCTCAAATACCTACTTCTTTTATTTTTGAATTTGAAGGACAAACTTTTTTGTTAATGTTATTTACTTGTATTTATAACAAACGGTGTTTGAGTTAATAAATAATACTTAATGAATCTGAGAAGCATATCATTAAAACTGTATAGAGTAATTATAATAAGTTATCAAAAAATATCACTATCCTACTAAAAAAAAAAAATGTTTAACTGATTTTAGCACTTTTACTAAAATTAGAGCCTTTATAGATACACAGTTAAATCCAGTTTGACAGTAATCTCTTGCAACTGTAGCATTATAAGAACTAAAATTTAATGCAGGATGACAATTCTTAAATGAAAATATTACATGTATCTCTTTATTACTGAAACTTGACAATCTATGGACCTTGTTCTATATACAATAATTTCTTTAAAGAGGACTACTAATAAGATCAGTATATTTCTTAATCTTGCTGGAAACACTCATATCCACATATCTGTCACCAATGCTGACAATCATCCCTCCAAGTATACTTGGATCAACAATAGTAGTCAGATGAATTGTTTGTTGAGGTTGAATAAATGATTTCAATACACTTTCAAGCTTCGACTTTTGGGCCTGATCCAGTTCCTTAGCAGTGGTTACATGACATACTACCTACAATAGCAAGTTTACCCAATTACATAATATCATGTTATATTTAAAATTCATGTACCTCTCCACGATAAGCAGACATTAAAATTTTGTAAGCGTTAATGACTCCACTTAGATTTTTCAAGCGACCATTTTCCGCCAACAGTTGGAATAAGTTTGCAGTCAAAGATGAATGACCGACTTTCCCAGATATCAACTTGAAACCTTCAACTTTCAATTGCCTCTTAATAGTTGGATTTACAACAAATTCACGTAATTTAGTATCAGTTTTCAGAATTCCTTGAAAAGTTAGGAGTTCTTTCTCGATTGAATCGAGTTTCTTTTCTTTTGAAGCTGCAGAGTACAGGGCGGTCGCATATCGTCCTTCAATACCGAACAATTGAATTGGTGGCTTCACCAATTGATTTAGAACACCGCTGGTGCTCACTGATCGAACCTGAGACAAAAATTGAAGTTTAACCTCAACGTATTATGTAACACTACTTTTTATTAAAGTGCAAATTAATGGGTAAGTGTGTTTTAACTTACGAGCATTGAAAACTTTGGAGAGGTCATTGTTGATTATTGTAGTTTATTTAAAATGGTTTAATTACAAAACTCGGAGAAATCTACAACCTAGAATATTGACAACTGACAGTTGGGAATGTAATCAGTGTCACCAACTGCAATTAACATTAAATAAAAAGGAGTGTCCTTTTAAAAAAAGGAATATTTCTAGCTTTTCTATAATCATTACAAAATTGAAATGCATCAAATTGAATTTCTGTACAATGCTAAATCATTAAAAATAACAATTCATTGGTGTTTATTGGAATTGGAATACTCAGGATGGCCATCATAATTCTCATGACAGAAAATAATGTTGGCACTACAAAGCTTTCATTTTTCAATGTTTCCGGTTACTGCTTACTGCAAATATGCTAATATTACACCTACACGGAATATGCGAGACAAGTTAATGTTTACACCAGTGTATTTTCAGGCTAATTGAAAATTACCGAATTATTAGTTTTCCAGTGGCCAACTAACGACTGCACAATATATAAGTACAGGAAGTATGCAGATAAGCAAAAGTAACTCTTTTGGGTATATTAACAACATATCATAAACCATACAAAAACAAGCTGATGCAGTTCAAGTAGCAATCATGTTAAAGGTGCAGTTTCATTCTAATTATCTCATTAAATATATGTAAACATTTTGTTATTACAGGAAAGAGGACAGCTGAAATTTGAGGATAAATGGCCTTTTATGAGACCAATTGTTCTGAAACTTTTACAACAGGAACCAGTGTCTCCTGCCGAATGGCAAGAATTATTCTATGACGTTCACTTGGTTTGTTTGTGGGACGAAAAAGGGCCTGTAAAACTAAAGGACCATTTGCAAGAAGATATCGTGCAATTTATTAAGCAAGCACAAGCCAGAGTGCTCGCCCAAAGAGAGGAACAAGCACTTCTGAAAGCATACATAGCAGAATGGAGGAAATTCTTCACTCAGTGTAATTACCTGCCGACACCGTTCAGGCAGCTGGAAAGCTCATTGCAGGGTAAATCTGCAACGGGAGTTACGAATTTACAAGGCAATAGTAGTAAGAAAGGACAAGGAGATGAGAGCATCGTACGTAAGCTTATGTTAGATTCATGGAATGAAAGTATATTCTGTGATATCAAGCATCGATTGCAAGATAGTGCCATGAAGCTTGTGCATGCCGAAAGAAATGGTGAAGCTTTTGATTCACAACTGGTTATAGGTAAGAGTAACTTAAAAGATGATTTCTTAATAATTTGTAGTGCATTTAATTAACATCAAAGTAAACTTGCATATGTTTTTCTAAATTTCTATGAATTAAAATTATAAATCATAAAATTCGTTCGACAATACATCTGTACCTCAGAGGTAAAGAATCGTATATCCATTCTCATAGATTTAGAGAAAACGAAGTTTAAAGTTTTAAAATGCAGTATTTTTTTACAATAATGAAATAAAATAGCAATGTAAGTTCTGGATTATTTTATTAAGTACCTAATTTCACTAACATGTTTTACATTACAACTGGCAGTAACATGCTCTACTGGATGAGAAATATGTAAAGGCATTTAACCAAAAACTGGAGATACGATTCTTTACCTCTAAGGTACAGACATAGTAAATTGAATTTGAAAGTCAACATTTCGCTTGTTACTTTTATATTTATTTAAATTTCAGGTGTTAGGGAATCTTATGTTAATTTATGTTCGAATACTGAAGATAAGATGCAAATATATCGTGAGAATTTCGAAGCGGCATACATACAAAGCACAGAAATGTTTTATCGTTTAAAAGCACCTGAACAACTAGCAGCTAACGGAGTCCAAGCATACATGAGATATGCCGATAATAAATTACGTGAAGAAGAAACTCGTGCACAGCGATATTTAGAAGCAGGAAGCAGTGGTGTGATCCAGTGCTGTGTGAAAGTGCTTGTTGGTAATACATTGCCCGTCTTATTAGCTGAATGTGCTCCATTGATTAAAGCAGGAGAGACAGAACGGTTGCAGTTGATGTTTCGGTTGTTAGAACGGGTTCCAGAAGGGGTTCAACCGATGTTGCGCGAATTAGAAGCACATATTACATCTGCTGGATTAGCTGATATGGTAGCAGCTGCTGATATTATTACCCAGGATTCTGAAAAATATGTGGAACGATTGCTCGAATTGTTTAGGAAATTTAGTGCTTTGGTTCATGATGCATTCAACGATGATCCTAGATTTTTAACCGCACGGGATAAAGCATTCAAGGCAGTTGTAAATGACATCACTGTCTTTAAATTAGAATTGAACACCAATAAGAATTTAGGTGCCAAGACTGCAACTCCGGAAAGTAAATGCCCCGAGTTGCTGGCAAATTACTGTGACATGTTGCTGCGAAGAACACCTCTTTCCAAAAGACTGACCTCGGAAGAGATTGAATCTCGTTTGAGAGATGTGCTTTTAGTGCTGAAGTATGTTTCAAACAAAGATGTTTTCATGAGGTATCATAAAGCACATTTGACCAGAAGACTCATATTAGATGCAAGGTAAATACATACATTAATTAACGGTACAAAAAATATATAAAATCTATTTGTTATTTGTTGAAATAAACACCAAGAAATTAACCTAATAAAAAAAAAAACTAGATTCCTATCAATATTTTATTGTATTACTGTTCTGTCTTATTTGTGTTACAGTATTATAATTTTAAAGCTTGTTTGAGAAGTAATTAAAATTTTGTTAACTAATAAAGAGTTGGAACATGAAAGAACCAAACAAAATAAAATAAAGTTTGTTTGGCTGGGTTGCTCAGTTCTAGTTTAACTTTAAACTCCTGTTTATTTCCATAGGAACAATTGTTTTTATAATTGCTACCACGGGAATAGACAGGAGTTTAAAGTTAAACTAGGACTGAGAAAAATATAAAGTTTACTTTTTCAATTTTAGTGCGGATAGTGAAAAGGAAGAAGATATGGTAGAATGGTTACGTGAGGTTGGTATGCCTGCTGATTATGTTAATAAATTGGCGAGGATGTTTCAAGACATTAAAGTAAGTGAAGACCTAAATGCACAATTTAGGATGTCGACTGCAAGACACGATGCTTTAAATATAAAAATATTAAATGCCGGTGCTTGGGCCAGGGGTTCAGAACGAGTCACAGTTAGTTTACCCGTAGAATTAGAAGACTACATACCCGAAGTAGAAGAATTTTATAAAAAGAAACACTCAGGTCGAAAGTTGCAATGGTATGTCTGGGAAAATCGTTTCTAGTATCCTTTCTAATTATGTGTGCTCCTCAGGTATCATCATATGAGTAATGGGACAATTACATTTGCAAATGAAGTCGGTCGCTATGATTTGGATGTAACCACATTCCAGATGGCAGTGTTATTCGCATGGAATCAACGGCCTAATGAAAAAGTGAGTTACGAAAATCTTCGTTTAGCGACTGAATTACCCGATGCCGAGTTAAGGAGGACATTGTGGTCATTAGTTGCATTTCCCAAACTCAAACGCCAATTACTTTTGTACACACCTCTAGCAAGTGCCCCCAAAGATTTTGCAGAAAACACACTTTTTTGGATTAATCAAGAATTTTCTCTCATTAAAAATGGAAAGCCACAAAAACGAGGAAAGGTAATAATAGCATTTACATTGGCAGGAATTTATTATTCATGTATGGACACTTTTAAAGTGTCTGTTAAAGATTAAAAAGAATTATTTGTTATATAAATCTTCATCAGACAAGAGTCTACTTTAATTATTAATTATAAATTAAATTTCAGATCAACTTGATAGGAAGATTGCAGCTGAGTACCGAACGTTCTCAACAAGAGGATAATCATTCCATTGTGCAGTTGAGGATTTTAAGAACACAGGAAGCCATAATTAAGATCCTCAAGATGAGAAAGCGCATCACAAACGCTGCCTTACAAGCAGAACTCGTAGATATCTTGAAGAACATGTTCCTGCCTTCGAAAAAGATGATCAAAGAACAATTGGAATGGCTGATTGAACATAAATACATGAAGAGAGATGACGATGACATCAATACATTTATTTATATGGCGTGAAATTGTTATCAATAAATTTTGTTATTATTTAATCCGTTGTTTATAATTTAAACAATTTTGTTCAACGAAATTGCATTTATTTCCATATTTAAATAATCGAGCTTAATACGGTTGTTAGAAGTTATAGAGCGCCATCTATTTATAATTAATAATACTTATGGTAACGTTTGATTAGCGTCTTTAAATTTGTTATTTTTACTTATAAGCTAGTTTGATTTTTAATTTTAGTTGTATCTCGCGATATTGTTATATTTTACATCTTTTGCTTGATTATTTTATTTATTATTCAAATATATTTTATTTATTTATAAAGTCCCTAGATAGTATAAAGTACGGCAATAGGGAAGCCATTTTCTGGCTCATTATGCGCGGGAATTTTAAAATGAAAATTTTGGTTGATTTTCATGACAACGGAAAATATATGTACGTAAACAAACGTAAATGTCAATTTTTTAGAGTATTTACTGCGCAAATCTGAGCATGTAATAAACTGTACTGTTTGTCGACTAGTAAAATTCTCCCATAATAAACTGTAATAACGTCCTTACAACCCTTTAACACGATTAACCATTGTAAATCGATAAAAATAAACAAAATCCAATAACCGTCACAAATCACAAATGAACAAACCAGGAGCACCACGGGGCACGGACGATCACCTTCGAGTATCGAGCAAGCACAAATATTTTACACATAACGCAAAACTGCAATATTACCGTTACCTGCAAAAACTACTCCATCAAAACTCAAAATTTTAAGCAATAGGGTTTTAATAATCATATCTTCAACGTCTTTAGATTAATATGGCTTACTTATTATGGTGTTTTTAATATGATTTATTTCGTACTTCTAATTCCTTTTGGGAGCTGACATTTATCAACTGCCAAAAAATCTAAAACTTCTTCGTTTCCATGACAAAAGACAAATATTTATTTATTCAACTCAAATACACAAGTCTGTTTGTGTCACGTGACACAGACGCCATATTTTGGTTAGTTTTTAAAATTTGGTCCTAAACTGTGTATTAGAGCTGTGTCAATCGTGATTGATTCGATCATTTGATTGCAATCATACAAAATGATTGTAACGGTGATTGCAATCATATCATTCCATTCACTCTTACGCAATCATTTGAATTCAATCAAATGATTGTAATGGTGATTGCAATCATAACATTCCATTCACGCTTACACAATCATTTGATTGAATTGGTCAATAATACATTCGTAATAACTGGTACTTGATGAGATGAATGAATGATTACCGACGATGAACGAATGCTTTTAGATCGTGTAACACTTGAAGCGAAATATGTATAAGAAACGAAATTAATATTTCTCTCAAAAAGTAAATAAAATGTTGATAGAAGCAAACGATATTACCACATTAAGTTTGTCTCACGTCTTACATTGCACGCGTTTCGATTAAGAATGGTAAAGGTTATTGCCGTTATTGGTTAATCAGTCGCACGTCGCATGATGGTCGCATGCAGCGCGCCCAAGACCGAGATCGGCACGTTGCGAGATTGATTGACTACACAATCAATCGTTCTTTTCAATCACAATCATTCTTTTCAATCAATCATTTTTTTCAATCATCGTTCTTTCCAATCAATCATTCTTTACAATCAACCGTTCTTTACAATCAATGAACGATATGATTGATCGGATCAAATGACCGAATCTTTTTTCATATCAATACTTGAATGATCGAATCTTTGAAAATGAACGATTGACACAGCTCTACTGTGTATTGCCGTACTTTAGTAATCTAGGGACTTTAATTTATTTATAAATAAAAGCGCCATCTTTTGAGAGTATATTCTGATAGCAATTGTCAATAAAATTCACATTTTCGGCTTTTAGGTTATGTTGTTGTTTTGTGGTAAATCCTTTTTTTTTTAGGTAAACATGTCTAATGAGGAGGCTTCTACCTCCGTATTTAAATGGCATCACCCACAGGAAATAATGCAATTACACCAACTGAAGAAAAAAAAGAAAGCTCTCCAAGCCCGCATAAATTCCAGTGTTTCTTCAGCTTCACACACCGCCGAGCAAAGCAATCTTCAAAATTTGGTAGCCGATGCAAAACGAAAAAATCCTTTCTTACAGAAATCCAATAACAAACGTTCTAAGACAGATTCGTGTAGTGATGTAGACGTATCGTTGGATGCCACCTTGTTTAAAATTATTCACTGCACTTCTGTCACACCTAAAGACACACATAAAGAAAACATCACATCATTCAGTAATGTTTTAAGCAAAGCTAACGAAGAGACAAAATTGGAATGTAAAATAGATCAAGGGAAGCCTTGGATACCTATCGATTGGAGTCTAAAAACAAAAATTAGATTCGTAAGTTCTAAACCGCTTGCATGGGGACAGAAACTGAAAATGAGTGAAGAAGCTTCAGGAATAACAAGTTTCACTCGTTGCTTAGACACTAATAATTCATCAACAACTTTAGACGCATCATCCAAAGCAAGGTTTCACCAGTGCTGCCTCTTTTGGCAACAGCCATCACTTCCTTGGTTGTCACTGTTTCCACGTACCACAAGAAAAGCTGCAGCCTCAATATCAAGTGTTGCAAGTAACCCAGAAATTAGGAGCAGCCTGCAAGGTGTTTGGAGTGATAGCCTGAAGTCTTTATTTCAATTAATAAGAACCAAACAATGCCCATACTTTTATGTCTGTGCTAATCAATTTACCGTGTTATTCAGAGCTGCTGGTATTTGTGGCTTTAATGACATGCATGTACTTGTAGTGCCAACGACAAGAGGATTCAGATATTCTTTGAAACAGGAAGACATCGACTTTAAAATGCCATTAAAAAAAGGGAGAAATTCTGACCAAGAGTATGAAACTCTGGATTCTTCCACTAATAGCTCACAAATGAATGGAGATCTTAATGACTCATTCACAGATGAAGAAGAATCGCCAGATGAGCTGTGGCTACAAAGTATGGGAATTAAAGCAGAGGATATTAAGCAAATAAATTATACACAGGTAAATACTTTTTTTATGAAAAAATTTTTTTACCATTTTATGTTCATTATTTTTATATCTCTCTTTTACTGTGTAATCATTTTAGGCTAGAAAGGCACACAAAGCAGAATGTGAAGTCGATAATAGTGAGGAAAGCTTAGTTTTAATAGAAGGTTTGGAGGTGCAAGGATTCTACAATTTTTTAATGAACTGTAAAAGTGCAGTAGCTTTAGTAGGTCCAGTTGCTGGTATTCCTCCAACTCTCTTGGCACCAGTTGCCTTTCATGGAGCATCACTGAATTCATTGAAAGTGCGAGAAAGTAAAATTCATGTAGACAACGAACATTACTATTCTCTAGAACTATCAGGACCAATTTTACCTCATACCATACATAATTTGTATGCAATTCATCCAAAAGAAAACAGTTTAAGTGCAACTTGTACTACTGTAAACTCAACTGTTCCATTTAGTAAAGTTAAATTTGTAATAAAAGAAAGCGCCTCAAAGGACAACTGTAATGAGAATGGTAGTGCAGTGTTTAAGAAAGAAAACTTGTCTGATTGTGGTTTCACTTCAAATATGCTGGAACACTTTTGCTCAGAAGATCCATCACACATTTTAAATATTGATTGTTTAAAGTACGTCGCAGAAAGTCAGACTTATACGTGGACTTAATATGAAAAGTTTTCTCCTATAGATTAATTTATTGATAATTTTAAATTTTGTTTGAATGAATTTTATTCTTGATATTTGTGTGTATTAGTAATAATTTTTAACTCATCAGACTGATTCTGTGCCTAATTTAAGTTGAATTTTGAAAATTCGCAGACTGTTTTATTATTCACAAGTTTCTCTCACTCCCATTACCATTATACTATTCTAATTTATTTTTATTTTTTAGTCTTTAGGTATTAAGTTTGTGATTCATCTTTACTTAATATACACGCATAGAAATAGAAATATTTGTATAAAAGTTGAATTCACTTCATGTGATAAATACATTTTTAATAATTACTTTCTATTTTTATATACATTTTTGTTTCACTGAAGCACAAATTTCTTTTGCTCAAACATATATCTGAAAAATTAAAATAAAAATAATCAATACAATTTATTACATGTATAAATTATTTGATGGAGCTTGAATATTTAAAATGTATGTTTCATCTATATCTATTCCCATAAGTTTAAATAATCCTATAAATGGTTTTGAACTAAGGGAATCCAATGGTCCAGAGTCTAAATAGCCAATGAAAATTTGACATGTGCGATTTATATGAACACAAAACGATAACAAGTTCGCAGTAATGCCTGTTACTAAATTTGGGGGTTCTAATCGAATAAACTGTTTGTGCGGCAGTTGTTGAGTACTTAAAGTACGAATGACGCATGTATCACCAGGAGCAATATCAGTTCCTTGATATGAAACCTTTGGTGCAGACGTAATTCCATACACATTTAAAGCACATTTAAGCAGTGACAGCATTTTTAATAAAACCTGCAAAAAAAATAAAGAAAAATTCGGACAAAAACAAATACGAACAATTACTTCTCCTGAGGAATACTTCTTACTAGTTTTACATAAAATCAAATAGTTGTTATCCCCTATGTCATACAAGTAAATGTCTGCAGATTTTAATTCATTTACGACAGGTCTCTTTCCAATGACGCATTTCGTCATCAAATTAATAAGGTCTGGAGTGTCCACAACAATTAAATTGTTTACCTCTGAGGGCAAATTATCATTTAACCATTCCAAGTCAGACCTACAATTTTAAATTAATAGAAAATACACTTCACCACAATATTTTGGACGTACTGATACTCTATGTAGCTGATGTCTTCATCATCATCCCAAAGAGCTCGGGTGGTTGGAATAACTAATTCACCAAATACCATTATTACTCCAATAATAAAAATAATACAGGCAAAAATTGTGGAACTGTCATCATGACATGATCATGACATTCTCATCTGTCATTCACTGTCACAGTGTAACCAACATTTAAAAAATTGAAACCCCTTCAAAATAAAATTCCCTGTTTCATAACCTACATTCGTAAACGTGAGTAAAGTAAAATATGTTGAGGACAATATTAAAGAAAATAGTAAAGAAACAAGCAGGTGAGTAAGCAGGAATTAATTTTCTTGTTTGTGCAGTATTATCAGTTTTAGGTTTTAACAGAACATTTAAGAATGCTGTCTTCGATGTTGAAATGAGCCGAATTGTTTGGATTGATATGGAGGTATATTAACTGAAAAGCAACATTCTTACTGTAATACTCTAAGAAGCGAACTTATTTATTTTAGATGACTGGTTTAAATATAGAGAAGGACAAAATAATGGAAGTTGCTTGTATTGTAACAGACGCTGATTTAAATATAGTAGCAGAAGGACCAGACATAATTTTACATCAGTCCCAAGAAGTGCTGGATAATATGGACGAATGGTGCAAGAATCAACATGGTAAAGTATGTATTACATAATTCATAAGAATTAATTCGTTTCATGGTGTGCGTCTTTTTTTAGAGTGGTTTGACTTCAGCATCACTTAATGCAAATATGTCTGTAGTTGAGGCAGAAGACACATTATTAAGTTTTTTAAAGAAGCATATATCTGAGAAAGCAAGCCCCCTTGCAGGAAATAGCGTATATGTGGACAGACTATTTTTATGGAAGCAAATGCCAAGAGTAAATAATTTTTTACATTATAGAATTATAGATGTTTCTACAATTAAAGAATTGTGTAGAAGGTGGAATGGGGACTTATATAAGAAAATTCCTCAGAAAGAGTTCACTCATAGAGCTTTAGCAGACATAAGAGAGAGTATTGCAGAGCTGAAGTTTTATAAAGAAAACTTCTTTAAACTTTAACTGTACTTTTGCAAGCAAAACTAGTAAGTAAATGATTTTTTTTACCAAATTTTATGGTTATTTTAAAGTTGGCAATGTCTAGGCGTGCGGGCGCCCGATCGTATAGGCAATAGAGTTACACGTCCGAGCGCTCGGACGTCTAGTATTTAATGATATGCATCCGGGCAGATTATACGTATAAATATAACGTATATAACCAGTGCTTACAAGGACACTGGTAGCCGGGGTATTAAGAGCCAGTTGTACAAAGGAGGTGTAAACTGACGCTCAACTGAACCAAGTTCAAAGTGAACAAAATCGCATCAAATTTTATTTATGAATGCATTAATTGCCATATATCATTAAGATCCTATGCGAATTTGTTTACTTTGAACCTGGTTCAGTTGAGCGTCAGTTTAAACCTACATTGTACAACTGGCCCTAAGGCGTTGGTATACAAAATTAAACGCATAGAGTTCGAAACTTCGAGACTGTGGCACTTTTTTTTATGTTATTTTATTTTTTGTTTATAAAACAATGCAGCTATATGTATTTTTTTTTTTAGTGTATTATTTTCACTACTAAAATTTTCATTTTTATTGTTAATGTTCGGTAAACAAAGAGTTTAATATCAGTAAAATTGCGACTCTCATACCGTTTTAGTCCTTTCCGGTCGAATTTATTATAACTTATCAAAAATTTTTTTTTCCATATCTCTTAATAAATTGAAGTTTTTGTAAACGTATGCCCGGACGTAGAATTAACAAGAGATACATATCCGAGCGCCCGGACGAATAGACCTCAGAGTTGCACATCCGAGCACTCGGACGTCGAGTCATTAAGATAAATCCATCCGGGCGGATTATAACACGGATGCCGCCAGTTTTGTATCCATGATTTACTGAATTATTGGCCAGAACAATTAACATACAAGTTCGGAAGTGCGGCTATTCGTAAAAAGAACATTCGTTTTGCTTTCTTTAAAATTAGCTGATCTGATCAAACCCCACAGTTTACGAAGGATTGGCAACATTGCTGAGTTAGTCCAAAAGATTGGCAAAACTGGCGGCATCCATTATAATCCGCCCGGATGGATTTATCTTAATAGGCGTTTTCCCGTTAGCTCTGAATTTTGCGCACTAAACACAGTTGAGTTTTAAACCCATGAGCTTTGAGTACAAACTTACGGGAACGTATTTGTAGAGGCGTGACATACAAAAATTGAAAATGAATTTTAAAAATTGTTTAATTAAGTGTTTTGTTAAAATATTTGACAGTAATTATTTTTCAATAACACGTATTTGTTTTGTAGTCATCTTGTAGACACCGTATCAGGACAGAATGCAATATACAAATGCATTAAAAATAATGCATTTGTATATAAATGTAACAAAATAAGAGGAGTTTCATAAAAATCTTAATAAAAGTAATATTAAACATGAAATGTATAGTCAATATAAAGTACCGCGTGATTTTTAAAAATTTTTATCAACTCTTGCCATGGAATTTGGACGGCATGTCGTAGCCTTACTGTGAAACCACAGTATCAGAATCACACAGTAGCGTCACTAGAATATAACTGTCACATTTGCTATTTTGTTTGATACCTACCCAGCTGTAAATTACATTGCATTTCCATAAGGGTATCAAGCAGAATGGCCGCTTTTTTTGACACTGACGTTTAAGTGACGCTACTGGATAATTACTTATACTTATAGCATAAAGGACTGCAGTGACGTACTTTTCACTTAAGCTAAGACATACTGTCCAGGTCTCATGGCAAGAGTTGATAAAAGATTTTAGAAATCACTCGATATATGAAGATAGATATGTATGTATGCTTAACTTATTTTAATTTTTTAAATGTATGTATATATTTTTAGTAATCCAAAAAAAAATTAATTTCCCTTCACTATATTTTTAGTATTATACAGAGTGTCTCACGCAAAACTTTCACCCCTAATATATTTGTTATTTATTGATAAATTTTGCTAAAATTTGGCAAGGTACCTTTATTAAAAACTAGTAAGCATTCAATATCATTAAACACATTATAATAAAAGTTTATTACATATTTTTAAACGGCTTTTTTCTTTATGAATTCCAGAAAAAATGTTACCAAAGTACACGGACCGTGACCAAAGTATTCACAGAAAAACTTTCTCCAACCTTTTTTCTTAAGAAATTTATCACTAAACTCTTTAAGCAAAGTTAAATTTCCATTTAATTTAAGCGTGACTACAAATGTCAGCTCCAAAAAAAATTATAAATATCAAATATAATAAATCGTATTTAAAATGCCATATTAATCTAAAGATGTTGAAAATATTAATAAAACAATTTTGCTTTAAATTTAGAATTTTAATGGAAAAAATGGAGTAGTTTTTGCGTGTAACGGAAACTTTGCAATTTTGAGTTATGATTATGAGAGGCTGGCATGAGTCTTGCATCCGAAATGTTGACGACGCTGCTCTCAGAGTTGCTAACATGAGGGATTTATCCCTTTTTGAAGATAATCTATACTCAACAATCATAATCTGTCTTTGTTATTTTACTTCAAAGAAGAGAACATAATAGTAATAGTTCTGTTTGTTTGTTCTGCAATTTTCTACACTTTTTGCACTAACCTCTCCTGAGAGAATGAGATGTATATAATCTAAGTAGGAGTAAGAAAAGTAGAGTAAAGGAGTTAAAAGTGTAGAAAGTGCAGAACAAACGAACAAACCTATTATATCCAGTGCACGCGTTCTATAAAAAAACTCAATTTTTGGTGCATTTTTCTACATTTGTTGTGACATACACAGTACCAGTGTTGCCAGATGGAATGGTTTTACCCTTTTTCGTTTTTCTTTTTTATGACAAAAAGGGTGAAAAACTCCTTTAAAAGGAACAATTTATAAGTACTTTATAATGAAATAATATTATTTACAGTTGGTTCTTGTCCGATGAAATTTGTATCACAAAATCTTTTAAGCGGACACTAAATCGCGCACTATACACTTAACGTTTCGCAGTCGTTCGACAGCTTCGTCTACTACTGAAATTAGGTCATTATGTCATATTTCTCGAAAGGAAATTGATTCTGTTTTGTTTGATAGAGTGTTTTTTGTTTTATTTTATAATTTAGTGTTTGCTTCAGCAAAAAAATTCAACTACATTTTTTTAATATAAAAAGGGATTTTCATCTAAAAAAGGGATTTTTATCACTACAATTTTATATGTTGGCAACGCTGGCTGCTTGCAGTGGCTTGCATCAAGTTTAAAAATTCAAATATGGTGGAATTTTCCCGCTAAGTAAGCGTCATTTCTGAACTGAAAATTATTACTACAACTTGTTAAAGGTATTTAGAAATTTTCTGCAATAAAACAGTGTACTTACGGTGAATGCATTTATAAAAAGTTAATATTATTTAGGTTTCAAGTGATATAACCTCAAAATGACATCACAAACACGTTATTTTAAGAATATTATTCAGGAAGTTGGGATTTCTTTAAGCCATGATGAAAGATCCAATATTTTAACCCAAGAGCAGTCTCTAGTCGTGCGTAACATTGAGAGCAAACTAAATTGTGGAGATGCGGACGATAACATAAAATCATTCATGAAGGGCCTGCAAACTTTCTGTGAGGAACACGAAAATTTTCGAAAGGCATTAATGCCAACCATTCTGAATAAACCAAGACCGAGTGGTGATGTAGGAGAAAACGTGTATCAAGAAAGTCTGGTGCGCTTATTTCTAAACATTGCCTGTTTGCAGAGTGGAATCATCGAATTGATATTGGAAGAGATCACTGCGCACGCTGATGAAGATACTGCAGACGCAACGTTTATGGGCCTATTGCTAAATGCAATGAGATATTTGCCATTTATTAAAGATCCGTATGCTTTAACACAAAAATTATTAGATATTTTGGACATTGCTACATTTCCTTTGCAACTAGAAATTTTAAAGTCTGTACCGGAAATTGTGCTGGATGGACAGTGTGACGAAACTGCGAAGCAAGTAAGCAGATTGCTGGATGGTAACGTAAACTTAACGGGTGCTATTATAGATTGTTTAAATTCATTGAGTTTAAGTTCGGATACACGCACGGACATTCAAGATGATATTTTAGATAGATTAGTTCGCGGGACACCTTTGCAGGTATTTCCAATTTTGTTTGAGTTTGTCATTACTGACTGCAAAGGTCCTAAATTAGGGCAGACACTATTGAAAATTAGAGACGCTTTAAATGTTGTTATGCGGGATGAATCAGATGATAGAGATGTAGTGTCAGGTAAAGTGATACTGTTTGATAAGTTATATTCACTTAGTTCTCTTCAGAAGGTTTTATATGAGAGTTGGATTAACTTTTTCACAACCGCACCTGATCATAAACCCATAGATTATCTGATCTTGTTCATGTTATATCACAGAAGTACCAAAAAGAAAACGATCGAGTTATTATTTAAAAAGCGAGTGAAAACAGGATTTTTTAAAACGACATCACTTGATTCACTGTTTGAGAAGTACATAGTGCCTCAGTTATTGCACAATTATTTGCCTTCAATAATTGAAATCGCACAAAGTTTATTGAGAAACACGAACGATGTCTTACTGCAAGAATTTGCGACTTTGATGTTTCAACTGACCTTTACTAATCCTCACCTAGATCGAATGCAGCGTCAAGATATAATAACAAGTTTAATTTTACTGACAGGTTCCAGTAACACCAAATGCATAAGTGCTGTACTGAATATTTTGATGGGATTAAAAGATGATCCAAAGCTGCAACAGCACACCTTACAACTGATGGGTCTCTTAACTGAAATAGATGTGTTTGAGTTAAAAGATATACGGCTGTTGTTTGAATTGCTTTGCGGGCTAACATGTGGCATTAATGCTGATGACTCAATGTCTGGTTTAAAGGATGAATTGCACATGTTAATAAGAAAACAACTTACTAGCACCAAAAAATCAGTTAAACAGAGAGGTATAATTGCAGCGGTTACGATGGTGAAGTATACTGCAGTGACTGAAGATGATCAGAGTGATTTAAATTTATCCGAAGAATCAATATTAAATATATCAACATTACCCAGAGGTGCCCCGCAGGAATCTGCGACTTTACTGGAACTTGCAATGACATGTATATCCGGCAATCCTGACTTAATGGGTCTCTACTACGACCAATTATCAACAGCACTTATAAATGCAGAGCGAATGGACAAGTACTTTATGACTTGGCTTTATGAATCAATAACTCAAGTTTTTCAAGATCTGTTTGTCATTGAAAATATTCCAGAACCTATCAACGATATAAGTCTCCAAAGTTTATATTCATTAAATACCGAAGAAGAAATTAACGCCAGCATTTTCATTAATATTGGTGAATTAACATTACGACCAAGCTACACTAAACATGCGAACATTATGATTATGTCTGCGCTATTTCGTCTGTTGAGATTACTGCATTCCAAACAACATAACAACGACTTGGCTTCAATAGATGCCTTGTTAGGCTGCGGAGTAATAATGCCCGAAGTAATTGATATAAATAGTTATGATTTGGATCAAGTAAAACATATAGCCAATTGTACTTTCCACTGTATTAATTGGTTCCGAGAAATCATAAGCGCTTTTGTAACGCAAAAGAGTAAAAGGCTACGTCTGAAAGTCATACAACGGCTTCATAAATTGGTAGAACTTGAAGAACAGTTGCGAAAGTGTGCAGAGTGTGTTCCAGAACATAAATTGCCAACCAGTTATTTTCACAACATATCAACACAGAGCATTGGTTCACCAACAAAATCTGATGTGAAAATCAGCAGGCCGAGGAAAAAATTTAAATCGTCACTAACTGCTGCTAATTTGAATGAAACTAGTGTTTCGAGTGTAGTAGTTTCACAACAACCGAAACAAAAACAAGCAGTGTCAAAAAAGGGGGGCACTGCCAAAAGTATTGCTTGCCAGTTTAGAGAAATGGACACGGATATAATAGTTTTACTAAAATATCCCGTGAAACTCGATATGAATGAGACGGATATTGAAATACAATCGACGCAGCAAACCACAGTTACTATAGAATCATTGCAGTTCCTTCTAAAAGACTTCAACGAAAAGTTGCGTGTTCTTACAAGAAACAACAATTTGGGGATGTCAAATTTAAATATAGTAAAGCCAGCGGATTTAGTATCCGATTGCATCAAATTACTTCCCTACGTCAACAAGGATTTCAACATTATAATCGATAAGTTAACACAACTTCTTGAATCTGTAGATGGTCGTCATGATAAGGAAGAAATGTTCTCTCCATTAGCGTACAATTTAAAAGTGACGCTTGGATTAATATTTGAAGGTTTGTATCTTTTGTTTGGCTGGTCCGGTTTTCAGAACTTAAAAGTCTTGAGAAATTTGAATATATTAAGAGATTGTCTTAAAGCATTGCGAACTGAAGGTCAATCACAATTACAGTCCGCTAGCTTATTAATTAAAGAATTCGTTAACAGGCTTTACAAACACATCAATCACTGTTTGTATTTACAATGTGCAGTTAGTTTAATAAAAACAATGCAAGTCTTATATTCAATTAACGACAGTCCTGAAATACGGACAAAAATTGCCTCTGCTAGTGAGAAATTACTAATGAAAAAATGGTACAATTTACAAGGTGAATTAGACAGAGGAAAACAAGCATTTATGAATATTGATATCTTAATTAAAGCATATTTGGCTGACGCAAGCGTTAAAACTATTGGAGGCCTCGTTGCAACTCTGCAAACCCAAGCATCAGATCTAAAAACTAAAGAGGATTATTTATTGATGTTAGGTAGCATAGATAAATCGAGTTTTCATATTTTGTACAGATCCTTGTGCTGTTCTTTGCTGGAAAAAGTTAAAACTGAAATTACGTCACTTACAAACAACGGACATTTAATACTGTGGCGAACTGTAGCTTTGACAATGCAGGGTTTGCAGACCATTGTGAAAGCACAGGAAACTCGAACGAACCTAATAGTGTATTTAAAAAAGTCTGTAGGTATTTTGAAAATATTCCTTTCACATGGCATCCCGATGTTAGAAATCATGCTGCGTTCAAAAACTGACGAAGTCGTAGAAATTCTGAAAATCCTACAGACAAGCACGCGATTCTTGCATCATCTGTGCTGTTATTCTAAGCTTAATAAGGACTTGAGTCTGCTAGCACATGTGCCTCAGTTTCGATTCACTTTAGAGACATTTGTGTTTCGAGTCAAAGCAGCTCTGGTTGCCAACAATTGCTCTGAAGCATTTTGGCTGGGCAATTTGAAAAACAGAGATTTGCGTGGTGAAGATATTCTTACACCAAGTACAATTAGTGATATTAATGAAGAACAAAACAGTGATGTTGAATTGCCTTTGGATGATAGCGACGAAGAGATGGTGGAAGCGAACGCTGGAAATGAAGATGGGACTGCAAGTGAAATTTTTGATTAATTATTTTTGAAGTTCTGCCGAATTTACATTCTGAAAGTTATTGAATTTGTGTTAGTGTTTAAGTTAATGACTTTTTTCTTTTTTGTTATATTTAAATCTAAGTTTTATTATGAGAGATTTGAACATAGTTAAGAGTTCACAAAAAAATTTTATTTGTTACAAAACATAAATAATTTCACAAGAACTTATATAATGAAACAACAAATTGAATTAATGTTTATCTAAAGCCTTTGTTAATAAATCATTCATGGAAGTTAGTAAGATTCTAGGATCATCAACTAAACCTGCACCTACCATGGAATTTGCAAAGAGCTGAAACAATTAAAGCAGTTAAATACAAAAAAATAAATTTAGGTAAACTCAAACCTGTTTTGCCAATAATTCTGCGAGTTCTGGATCTGTACTCATTAATTTGTGTAACTTCTTAATTATGGGATGTCTGAAAATGAGATGTTAATTTTTGGAAGTATTTGAAAGAAATTTACCCTCTAACTTTGGATTGATTTCTAGCTGTGGTTGCAGGAGAGAATATCTTCTATCTTCTGGCACTTGGTGACTTTGAGTACGTATGAAATGTCTGGCAGCAGCCATTTCTTCGACTGTTATAACACAAGGATGATTTTCTAAACGATTTGTTGCACTAACAGTAGATGCCTTTCCAGATAGTTTGTCTTTCAACCAATTCGTTAATTCATCTATTTCACTTCGTTTCAAACTGTCACTTCCTATTAAAAAATTCATTTAAGATGTGTATGCCATAAAAGTTTACTATTACAACCTAAATTTGTTAAATCTGCAGCTGCTTTATCATCTCTCATATCTTTTTCTACAGACACCAATTTGTAGCCAAGGAATTGTTGCAATGTCATAAGGACTAGTTCATCATACGGTTCATAGCAAAACAGTACTTCTTGTTGTTTTCTTTTTAATGACTCGTAATACGGGGATGCTTCAGCAAGAGTTCGACTAAAATAAAAATGTGAATCAAATATAATCTTGTACGCTTAAATATTTTACCTAGGAGCTGCTAAGTAGAATATTACTTTTTCATTATTTGCAATTCGAGAAATGTAATCTTGAAGACCTATTTTTACGCCACTGTCTTTATGTGATGATTCAAATCGCAATAGTTTAGCAATTTCTTCCTGAAATTTGAAGTAAACATATTACATCCATTTTTATTTTAAAAGAATTACAGTCGAAGCTCCATAACTCGAATCTCAAGGGACTGGAAAATTACTTCGAGTTATAGAAATTTCGAGTTAAAGAAAGAGATTTCAGTTATACACAATGTGCAGGGACATCAGTAAATTTCGAATTACAGAACATTTTGAGTTGAGGAAGTTCGAGTTATAGAGCTGCGACTGTATATATAATTTTATTGTATACCTTTTCATTTTGGTCATGATTTACAATAATCCCTTCTTTCAAAAACAGACCATAATCCACATAAAATTTGTCGTATTCATTAGGATTTTTCTTTGCTTCATCTTGTAAGAATCTGAGTACTCTATTTGTTAAAACAGTTCTTAATTTTCTGAAACCACAAAAAATTAATGTGTCTTATTTATTTACTTTTTGTAAAACAGCAAGCGGTCACCTTATGAGTGCACTGTTTTGTAATAGCTCTCTGCTTAAATTTAAGGGAATATCTTCAGAATCAACTACACCTTTAACAAATCTCAACCACTTAGGCAATATATTATCAGTGCGGCTTTTAATCAATACTTTCTTACTGTATAAAGCTACACCTGTTTCAATTTCCCTTGACATTTCAAAGAGGCCTATCAAATATAAGAATGTTATAAAAGAAAACTTGTTAATACGATGACTTACCAGGTTTTCCTTCAGGAAAATAGAGTAAGGCATGAATTGATAGTGGCACATCTGTATTGTAATGCAGAGTATATCTTGGAAGATCGTAGCTATTACTCACATATCTGTAAAACTCCATGTGTTGTTGGTGTGTGATTTGTTTTGGATCACATAGCCACAAAGGTTGCACCGCATTTTCTTTTTTACCATTTAAATATATTGGACTACCAACAAAGTTACTGTATTTTTTAATTATGTTCCGTATAGTGTCTTCATCAGCAAATTCACGACAGTCCACTTTCAAGTGAATTACAATTTTTGTACCATATTGAACACCATCAGCTGGTTGGATTTCATACGTTCCTGTTCTGTAAATATGCTTAATAATAAAATAATCTTTTAGTGCTATTAACAATATTACCCATCAGATACCCATTTGTAACCTTGTTCTTCGGTTGCAGCTTTCGAGTAGACTTCAACTTTTTCTGCCACCATAAATGAACTGTAAAAACCTACCCCAAACTGACCTATAATTTTGTCAGTGTTAAGCCCGGTCGCTGACTTTTGCTTTAATTCTTCTAGGAATGCCTGTGTTTAAAATGTTCCCAATGATTATCATGTTACTTAATTTAAAAATTATTTACCTTAGAACCAGATTTTGCTATTATTCCAAGGTTGGATATGAGATCTTCTTTCGACATTCCAATTCCCGTATCCTAACAAATCTGCTGAATAAAAAGAATGTAACTTTTTTAACAACTCACCTGTATAGTGAGGGTTCTTTGTTGTTTATCTGTCGATATGTGTATTTCCAATTCCCTGTCTGTAGCGTGCATTTTATCTGAGCCTTCAGCTCCTGACAATAACATATATCTAAATTTTTCCAAGGCATCACTGGAATTCGATATCAACTCCCGAACAAATATTTCCTTTTCCGAGTATAATGACTTAGCTACGATGTCCAGTAACATTCTGGTTTCGGCTTTGAACTCATGCTTTGTACTTTCACCTAAAAGCTGATCACGTCGAACAAAGTTTACACGTTAAAATAAGTTTACCCGTTGGTTTCTCTGTGTCCTTAATTATGGAATGGTAATCATCGCTTTTTGTCTCGGCATTTGTGCTTTGGAACCTCAAGAATTTCTCTTTTAGTACTGAAATAATAAGATTTTAAACAAACCTCGAAGTTAACCTCACTTTTTTTCCAACCTAATTCGGAGTTCACATTGCAAATTGCTGGCGAATTTCTAATTAATATTTTCTTGCTAGAAATGAATGTGGTCCTACTTGCGCCGAGAAGTCGTGATAATCTTGATAAACCTGACATTATATTAATAAAATTTTGAAGTAAATCACGTTTTTTATATACCGATCTTTCATAATTTATACAAGTTTGCCAACATATTGAACATATGCTTCATCAGCATTGCCAACATGAAAATGCGCTTTGCTCTCGCTTTGTCCATTGATGAATATCCCAAAATTCGTGCAGGGGAAACGTGGACGTTTATATTCTTTTATTCGGCTAGTCGCATTTGTATAAAAAAATGTGTCCGTGACAATGTACTTTTGAAAATCTGTAAATTTTTAATTAAAGTTCCGCTGTTGCCAGATAAACGAATACGTATTTATCTATCTGTTAAACTAGCAGCGTTTTCGATTGACCGCACTAGTGCGCACTCAGAGTATCTTCATCTCGTGTTATTACATGAGGTTGAAGGAAGATGAAAATACACCGAGTGCAACTGGTGCATGTGAATCGAAAACGCTATAGGAAGCAGTGAATTCATGGAGGTACAGTCATTTCTTTACTATAGGCGTTTGATTTTAAGATCGCAGCGCTACCGCGGATAAATCTGAACCTCTGTAAGCTATTCGGAATTTTTGTAATGCACGTGTTTAAGTGCGTACCAATACAAATATACAAGTTGATTTAATGTAAATATCACATATAACACAATCCTGATACATTATATACTCAGAATCGACGCCAAAACACGAGATGTTACAGCTGAATTCAAAAAAATCGGGAAATGTCAAAATAAATCGACACGTTTTTTTCAATATTTTCATAGTGTGAAAATGAATTTACTAAAAATAGGTTAGAATTATTTGACGGTATGTCAGTTCATAGGTAAATAGGTTAATTTTTTTTAAAGATATGTATGGATTGTCAAGTAGACAATTAACTGACAAATGGAACCAAATTTACAACTGGAAAAAAATCATTTCCCGTTTTTTTTGAATTCAGCTGTATGTAGCATACAAGGGTTTGTTTAGTTGACACCAGGTGGCGAACGCTTAGCTGCAAACTCCAATAGCTCTGTTCCAACCACCGTTTAAGAAACCGTCATAATCAGCTGCTCACCAAAATAATGATCGATGTTGACAACTTTGTCAAGTGTAAAACTTTGATGAGTGCATACTTTTGACGGTTTCGAAACCGTCACAAAGCGTGGTTGGAACAGACCTAATATGTCGATCGATCCATCGATAATTAAAGAACTTTTATGTGAACTATCTCGTAAGTTTCGTGAAACGCCTTGCGGCTTTTGTCATGTCACGTCATTTCGTTGTATATTTTCTTAAACTCAGATTTATACGATCGGCGTAAGTACAGTAAAAAAATGATGTATACATTTGCTGGGTTCGGTAATTCCTCCGAGCTCCAATCCGAGCTCACTCTATTCACTCCTCGAACACTTTTGTCTCACTTTTACGTATATCAAAACAGCTGCGTTCTCACTCTACTTTTCACTCGGAGCCATTCTCGGAGCTTGCAACGCGTGAATTTCCGAACTCAACAATAGATTAGAATGTGATATACCGAGTGAGCATTTTCAATCCGGGACATAGGAGATAAGCACGACTACCCTTAATAATAACATTTTTAATGACATTAATGCTGAAACACTAACGAATGTGATTAATAGATTTTATAATAGGTTAGGGTACTGTTTGGCGCAAAATGGAGGGTTATTTGAATTTTTACTTTAATTTATAAGAAAACGTTCAATTTGCTTTTAATCTTTGGTTTGTAATAAAATTATAATACTTAAATTCAATAATTTCTAATATAATTTTAATCAAATATGTCATTATTAAAGGTAGTCATGCTAACTTCCTATGTCCCGGATTGAAAATGCTCACTCGGTATAGTAAAAGGCGTAATGCGTAAGATGGCAGCACATGTCCTATTTTATTTTAAACATATTTTAATTGTGTTTTAACACTTGCACTAATTTGCAAGTACAAAATGACTACAGTTTTGCCTAATTGTTATTGTTTTACAATTTATTTAAAATAATATAAAATATGTCGAAATGAAAGGTAAAAATATATTCGGCCGAAAAGCATTATCGGCCCCGTTAAAAATGTATTTGTCGAAGGCGTTGAGGCAATAAATGTAGGTAAGCATATTTTGGCAATAAAAATCAACCGATTAAACACTTTCAAAACACACTACTTAAAAGGGTTCAAAGGGAAACCGACGCTTCTTGATCCATTTCAAAAGATCGGGGCTGAAATTTAAACCCAGGTGCAAAGATTAGGCGGCAAAGGATTTTTTTCCTGCATAAGTTGAAGTGTCTTTGCCGAAAGGATTACCGAGCCAGAAGAAGCCTTCATAGGTTGCATTTTTAACACTACATTTGTTAGGGTGGAGAGAAAATATTGTATCAAAATAAATAAATATGTAATTTTCTTTTTATTTATGTACCTATGAAGAAATTTTCGTGATTCTAAAAATTATCATCACGAAATAGATAGATAAATTTTTATAAGTTTAAAATTTAAGAAATGGATCTGTGGACGTATTTATAGAGAAACTGTCACAACTTTGACACGAACGTTTAATGCCTGCCTGCCTACATTTCTGCGCTTGACTTGCGCTGAAAGGGTGATGTTTGTGCTTTGTGCTATTGTGTTCGCGGCATTTCTGAATGTAAACTCCAGCATATTTAGAAGGATTAACCCTGGTAGATATCTGTTTCAGTTGATATTATCGTCAAAATTTTGTCGGGCCGCAGTTACAACTATTTAGACACGCTTTCAAAACATTAGATTATACAATGTGGTCTAAAATTCAATTGATAAGAGATGGCCTGTTTGTCTTAGATTGAACAGTACACTGCTTTATTGCATTTAACATCTCCTGACTTTATTTTCCTCGAATCAATGAATAAAGTCTTCATGTTAATGTTTTTATGCACCTTGCATTGAGGATTTATTACAGTATAGTATGACACTTACTTGTCACTTGTCATTTCATAATTTATTTGGTAGTGTTTATATGAATCAATCAAACAGACTAGATTTGTTTTTCTTTGTCACTAGTTTAGTAAAAATTTAAATAAATATATGGTCCTTTAAATTAAAGAAGAATTTTCCGATTTAACGATTTTTATAACGTTTCCATGTATGTATGTAGCTATGTATCTTAACATGTTAAGTAATTAATTTTTTTGTCAATGTTTAGTTCCGGCGGGAGGGGGACACAAGTCATTTCAAGTCTCTTATTGACCATAAGGATATTATACAGAGTGCTTAGAAAATGACGAAACAGCGCCATTCTGCACTATTCAGGAATGTTAAAAAAATTCTACCTTATGTTTATGTTTCTGCCAACTGGCATTAAACAATACATATTCAAAATATTAATGGGTTATCCATGATGTTTGTGACTGAATATTCAGTCAAAGTAAATTCATAGGCGACTAAATGCAATTACTTACCAAATTAATAGCTTGGTAGCCAAAACATTTTTATGATAATTTTTGTGCAAAACACGTAATATTTATTGATTTTAAATAAACAATTAGTAAATAATAGAAATTTCAAATTCCAAAATAATATTCAGAATTGGTAAATAATAAAAGTTTCAAATTTCAATCTTATATCCTCCATATCTTTAAGGAATCATGAGATAGAATTCTTTTAACATTTTTCCCATGCTGAGAGGGTGTTCCTGAAGAGTGCAGTATGGCACTGTTTGACCATTTTTTAAGCACCCAGTATTTTATCACAAGAAACTAAATATTATCCTATTTACTATGCAGGTGTTTGGCTTTGCTAATGATCTTACACATTGCTTAAATGCACATATTAAAAATTATTCAGATAATACAGAGTGTCGTTACCTTTTGTCCACACATTGTTGGTCTACCCTGTATATTATCATTTTTTTATAACAAAATAATTGTTTTGTTCATTTACCATTATTTAGGTGCCGAATTAAAATTTCTACAAATAAAATATAAATTTATTTAGCTTATTTTATAATACTTATGATTTATCAACAATTTGTAATAATTATTCTTTGAGGTAATAGTACTAAATAATTTGCTACTTATTTTGAAAAAACTGTACAACGTAGGTATACCGAAATGTTGTTATTTTAAAGTGTTTTTAAAAACCAAAACATTACACAGGGTGCAACTTAATGATTGAAAAAATTTTGAAGGGGTGTTTGCTGGACTGATTTTAAGTAAGAAAGTTCATCTAAATATGTACACGTTCTTGATATACAGAGTGATAAAGTTTAATTGAAGCGTGGGTATAATAAGTGCCAAAAACGTAATTCCTAGAAATTTAAGGAAAATGATCCTTGTTGTTGAAGGCGCGCGAGAGAAAGAGTCATCTATGTGTAATTATATAAAATATTTCCACATCAGATAGACACATAGAACCTTTTCTAATGTGTGCAGCAAGGCACATAGATCCCTTTTAATAGAAAATGCGAATTTAGCAAAATTTGGCACTTAGACCTTTTGGGAATAACACACTTCAATTATAGTTTTAGTTTTTCAAATTTGCGTTATACATTTTATACAGTTATTGAATGGAAAACATTCTGATTTAAATTAGCTAAATTCAATTAGACGGTTTGAGTTTTATGTTATATTTTCCTGATGTATGTAAACACAGCTATTTTCAAAACATAGTTCCATAGATGTTTGTTTACAAAGTAATAGCCAATTAATTTTTCTTTCTTGAAAAGTTAAATAAGAAACAAAAATTAAACTTTATCACTCTGTATATCGATAACGAAGCATTTTAGGCCATACATGTATTTACAGGAACTTTTTTTACTTAATGTCAGCCTCAGAATCATCCCTTTTAAATTTGTACAGTCATTAAGTTACAGCCTGTATAACAATTTCGTTATAACTTGCTAACGGACAGCTTAAAAAGCGCACGAATCTTAAAGTTTCGCTTTCGTTTGACAGATTCGTACGATTTTTAAACTGTCCGTTAAGTGATAATGAACGTGTACAAATGTTCTTCGAAGAAGAATCTAGCACTTTACAATTTAGTATTTATCTTGAGGGAGCTGTTATCTTACGGCGAAACGTCTGAATTTCAAACACTTTTGAAAACTGTTCAAAGAATAATAATTACAAATTTCAACTGACAAGAAACTAATTTAACTATTTTTTTAACAATATCGATTTCAGGTTTTCTTAATTATTTTCTCAGGATAATTTAAAACAAACGTGATAATTTTAAAATACTTTCAGAGAACCATTTAAAAAAAGGGGCGACTGTCCAGCACCAAAAAGATGTAGAAACCGGTAGCAATCCATCACGTGTTCCAACTTACAATTTCATGAAATCCTGTCTTCTTTGCCTTCCAAATCCTTTAAAATCGCGGTGAACGTATTCTGAAACCTTTCTGAAAAGGCTTTGCGCAAAAGTACAACGAACGGTTTTGTCCTGCACTCACGCGCATATACCATCTTGGCATGAAATTTTTAATAAGTAGCCATGTGCAGGTCTAAGACTCTACAATGGGTTAAATGATTCTTTGGTCGGGTGGCATTTACGACTTCCATTGTGACGGGGGCATTCTGCTACTGATTTCTTTTCAGATTTTTTTTGCTTTCGCTTTTAAGGTTTTGGTTTTACGACGTCATTAATAACCCCTTCGGTGACAGTAGCTGATCATCTATACATTTTGGACAATGTCCGCTCGGGAGGTAATAATTCTTTCGTTCTGTGACAGAATGAGAACAAGCTGGCGACTTTTGAATATTTACTTAAGATCGTTAATGATGTAGTGCACTCACACTTCGAGTTGCTTAAAATTAATGATTTTCTACAAAATCTTCTTGTGACCTACAAAGAAGACAAATGTTCGAAACTTAAGTACTTTCAAGAAAATAATTTTCTTTATAAGTTTGTCCACGTTCTTGAAACTAAATTTCAAGAAATAATTCTCAGTTACTACATTAAGTAATTTTTTCTGAAAAAGAAATTTTTTACTGCAATTGAAGTAATACCTATCACCTATAACTTTATAAACAATCGGAATACATAGCGTTTGAAGACTTTCACTTTAGCCAACAGTGGCTTCATGAAAAGCAACAGAGCATGTGTATGGATTAGTTGGAAGTTAGAACAGAAGGGTATAGTGTGCGTAGCATGTTTCCACCGATTTGAGTGCAGAGGCGCTGATTAGACTACGCATTGATGCAATCTCATCTAAGCCACAAATGAACGATATTCGCTGGAGTTACAACGAAACTACAAAGTGTCTTTGCTTAATACCCTGAAAAACTTCAAATTCTTAAATGGTACTGCAGAGGAAATTCTGTACAAACATCAATTAATTTATTTGTTTTGAAAATATTGTAATCCACTGATTGCTATTCACGCATTTACAATGTAATCTCTCTATTACATTGTGTGTACACGTTAAGAATACAAGAGCCTAGTACTTTTTCTTTTTAACATATTGGGAGTCGCATGCTGTTTGTTGCTTTTCATAAAATCATTATTGGCCGAAGTCAAAGTCTTCAGTCTGTATATACAAGTGTGTGGAAAGGAGTGTTTAATATAGTCAGTGCAATTAAAACTTAGTTTCTTGTGGAAGAATACTTTTTACAATATTTATTTTTTTGGATGGCGTTAATATGTAAAAAAAATTGCGATCATCGTTTAGGGTTAACCATTTTACCACAGCCCGGCGTTTAATAGCAACTTCTGAAAAGGATGAACGGACCGACGTAATTACCGGGGCGGAAAGGGTTCGTGTCCTCTTCATTTTGTAAGGGTTAACAAGCGTGAAATGCAACCCCATCATAAGCCATTAAATATGTTGCAAGAGGTCGTTATGTGTTTGTCCGCCGGCTCATTTGAAGTGCTTTTCACCACCGCATATTCATACATTTATGATAGCTCTTTAATACACTCCCCTTCTTAACTCACGAATTATTTGCTTCATTTCTTTAAAAAAGTCTATTAGTTTCAGCCTTGAAAATTAGGTAAAAATTACGACGGTTTTTATTATCGCAAAGAAAAGTCAGTTTTGATTTGCAACCCTGAAACCTAATGCGGCAATAATTGGGACTTCGAGGCAAAAATACTTACGCAATTGCAGACGGCTTCTCGGAAAAGGGCTTTCTGTCCGTGTTTATTTGCATATTCCGTAATGTGACAGGGAAAGAACTGTGTTGTGAAGGACGAGTTTCTCTTCTTCATTGTATAAATATTTAAGTCGTTCTCGATTTTACAAATTGCGCCCGGTCTGCGTAACAATAAAAGTACGTCTGAAATTTACGACCCCCGCACAATGCTGAATATTTGGCAAACTTTCGTTTTTATTTTTTAAAGCCTTTTGCTTTACACAGGCCTTAAAATGCAACCCGCCTTTGATGCAACGATGCAAATCTGAGATTTCAAGCAGTCTGATGTCGGCATTACTTAAAAGAATATTAATTTTAGAAAGGGATGTTTCTCTTTGCCCATTTTATTATAGGTCGATGGTTTAAAACGTCCTGCAATTTTAGGGCAATTATAGAACATTTCTGTATTACTCTGTTTGTAGTTGAAATTCCTTTTATATTTTGTAGTAAACCGATTTCTTTATAAACAATTTAATTCTATATTACGTTGACACAATTAACATGTTTTGTTATTGTTATTGTTAGTGATTTGCAAAATCAGTAGCTTTGAAAACGACTTTAATGTTAAAAAAATAAGATAAAATAAGACATGCAGGGATGAATGAACAGGAATACCATACGAGGATGTATGCGTTCGCCGTTTCCTAGAAGGCGGGTGGTGGTTGCTCTTTTTATTCAATAGCAGTGACGTCACATCCCGCCCTGACCTGGGTCAATGCCTGCTGCGTTAGAATTTCTACACCCACATGTGTTTTTGAATGTGTGCTTGAAGAGATCCATCCAGATCCTATGCAATGCTGATTTTTTTGAAACGTACATTTTAAATCTTTAGTTACATGATGATACTCAATTAATTTTTCGTAATTTTCTTTTCACTTCTTTGGTAAAATCACTTGCTAGTTATCTAAATCAACAACGCTTGTTTATTTATACCAGTTGCTTTAAAAGGAAACCATAAAATATTAATAATAAGCCAACTAGTTGAAAATCGTCTACAAAATTCACTTCAGTTTCAAAATAATTTAATTACATCAAGTTCAATTATTACTTGCAAAGAATCTAGGAAAATAAAAGAATAAAAGTGCGTTCAATAAAATGAAAAAGAATTTAATGATGTTGTTTACCTTTTCAAGACTTATTCAAACAGTACCTATATTCTTTTTTTTAACTAATTTGTCAAGTTTAACTTATTTAATTTTTAAACAAAGTGATTAAAAAGTCAAGTTTTTGGCTAAAGATATACGATGACGATGGCGACTTCCTTTTACCTTGTCCCTAGAGTCGCTTTCTGTCCTCCCCAGACGTATCAGTGAGAGTAAGGCCGTCCGCATAACCCTCTTAAAATACCCTCGCACAGGAAATACACATGTGACCTCTGACCGTACACCCATACAAACCTCGCCATCAGTCTTCTGCTTACAATCATACCTAATTTGTGATCATTTTTGATCAAACAAATTAGGCTATTTTATCAGGCTAAGGAGCTCATTCATCCAAATTGTAATTAACAAAAATCGCAAGGGTCTCTCTCTTATTAGTTTGGTTTGATGAAAAATAAATTACGTTGAAGACGAAAGATGACACAGAAGAACGAATGGCGTAGGAAACATTCACCTGGAGGAAACGTTATTTCGTTATTTGTTTGGAAACACAGGTGCCGATGAGAATATCTTTATCAGATAGGTCATTTAATGGTTCCATTGAAATACGATTAGTTTAAAATTTGTTTTCGATTTCCAGCAGGATTCGATAATTTTAATTGCACGTTATAATTTTTTTTTTTTTGGATTAATTAAAATAGGATACAGATAAAGATACAGATGTTAAAGAAGTCTACCTAATATAAGAATTACAGAGTAGGAAATTATTTCCTTTTCTAAGTCATAGCCAGGTTTCATAAATTAATCGACGAAAATATTTAACCTAGTCTCTTATCTAAACTTGTGAAACAAATTTCAAACGAACATTGAAATTGTTTCTCCAAATAACCAAATAATATTTTTTAACCGACGCGACGATTCGCTGTTTCGCAGTTTGAAGATTAAATGAGGATTTTACAAATTTGTTCCACGAGAAATATTTAGTCTCTACCTATGTCATTTAAAAATTAGTTTCAGTTCTTATAACATACAATCGGGTAAAAGATAAATGGGCGTCGTCATTTAAAAATTTGATGGAATCGTCACAAATTAAAAATATCTTCTTGTGGAGTATGTCAAATTTTAACAATTTGATAAATAGAACACACATGACACATGTCTTCCTACAAAGCTTATGACAGTCACGACCATTTTATAATAGAACACTTGTCACTGTTTCAAAGAATGACACCGACGACCAATTTTTCTTTGCTCGCGACTGTACATCTTTCCCAAACTATGTTCGATTAACCAAATTAGTTGTTCTTTTTATATTTTGCTTGAAGAAACAATTTAGAAACAGATTTTTTTTACGAAAATCACAAGTTCGATCAGTTGATCACTGAAAGAAATGAAGTCACACAACTGTTTGACAACTGTCATCCGTTAAACGTCAATCGATTTAAGAAGTCATCCCTTTTTCTTCTTTCAACAAGAAATCAAAACCAACTTGATGAACTTTTCAATTGAACACCCGTTATATTGTAAATCGTAAAGTATTTCGTATCAGAGTGAACATGAAAGTTTGAGAAATGGTACATTAGAACAGTTTTTATCTTTAAATTTCCAAATGTACGAAAATGTCAAATCGAATAAGTCATCAGTCATCAAACATGTTCTTGATCCCGTTTTGCTCGTTTAAGCACAGTATAAGTAATTACCCAGTAGCGTCATTTAAATGTCAGCGTCAAAAATAGCGGCCATACTGTTGGATGCCCTTATGGAAATGTAATGTAATTTGCAAATCGGTAGATATCAAACAAAATGACAAATGTGACATTTATACTCAAGTGACGCTACTGTGAAGATTCTTATACTGGGTGCGTTCGACATTACGCTCGGGGCACGCTCTAAGCAAAAGTGTGAGGGAGAGCGAATGAGTTGTAAGAGTGAGGCAAAGGAAGACCCCAAGCGTGATGTCGAATGCACCCACTGTGGCGTGACCGTGGCTTAAGCACAATATAAGAATCACACAGTGGCGTCACTCAAGTATAACTGTCACATTTGTTCTTTTGTTTGATACCTACCCAGCTGTAAATTACATTGCATTTCCATAAGGGTATCAAATAGAATGGCCGCTTTTTTCATACTGACGTTTAAGTGACGCTACTGGGTAATTACTTATACTGTGGCTTAAGTTTAAGGGTTGCCACCCGTCACATTTCCCAAAATTGCAATGCTTCATGCTTCTCATCATCTCATTCCACTGTTTTACCGTTTCCTACTAATGACTTCTTGTTCTATTTCCACTTCCAGTGATATTATTCAATTTATTTACTTACGGGCATCTAAATGCATCTGCCGTTAAATGTAGGACTACAGAGCTAATTTTTGATTTCCAAGTCTTGAATCTATTTTATTCCTCTGATTTAATATGTCTTTCAATTGCTGCTTTTTTTACATCTTCTTTCCAAACTTTTCCTCGTTTGTCCGTTCTGTTTTTTTTTTGTGGTATTGCTTCATAATACTCTTTTGATTAATTTGTCCTCCTACATACGGTACAAATGTCCGAATCATACTACGAGGATGATTTGACGGGAAGTGAGATTCGAGATGAAACAAATGAGTTAGGGCATTAAGTTCTTGTTATTTTTCAACATATTCCCCTTCAACTTCAACGCACTTGGACCAACGATGCTGAAGTGCCATTATCCCATTTTTGTGATGATCTTTTTCAAGATCCTCAAAATACTGCTCCGTTGCTGCAATACGCTCTTTATCCGACCGAAACTTCTTTCCAGCAAGGATAAGTTTGGGGAATAAGTGGAAGTCACTTGGGGATAGATCTGGCGAATAGGGTGGGCGAGGCACAACCTGAAATCTGAATTGATCCAATTTTTCGCGAACAACTTGACTCGTATGAGAAGGCTCGTTATCCTGATGAAACAGAACTTTTTTATAGGCCATTCCAGGTCGTTTTTCGGAAATTGCTTTCTTCAATTTGTCCAGTAGAATGGCATAATATGGTCCGTTAATGGTTTGGCCCTTTGCGAGGTAGTCTATGAATAGTATCCCCGTCGAATCCCAAAAAATTGTAGCCATTACCTTACCCGCCGATGGAAATGTCTTGGCTTTCTTTGGGGGAGGACTACCACTGTTTAGATTGGGGTTTAGATTCAGGAAGTGGTGAAGCCAAGTTTCATCAACCGTAACAAATCTTCGCAAAAAATCAGCTAGATCATTGTTAAACAACTTCAACTTGACGTTCGCATTCTCTTACGTTTTTGATCTCAATTCAAAATTCGCGGCACCTACCTTGCTGACAACTTAGACATGCCCAATTCTATGTATAAAATGTGATGTACACGTTTAGTCGATATGTTCACGATGCTAGCTCTCTCCTTGATGTCAATTCTTCGGTTGTTCAAAACAATATCACAAATTTTATTGATAATTTCTTGAGTTGTTGCACTTTTTGATGGTACTGGCCGCAGATCACCTTCGATGCTCATATCACCACGTTTAAATTCGAAAGAGCATTGTCACCCAAAGTTTGTTGCATATCAATCAAAATTTCAGATGTGTTTAGTCCTTTAAAAAATAAATATTGGATTGCACCACGAATTGCGAATTATCCATTTTATAATTTTCCATTTAGACGCTTTATTCACACTGCTATAACTTTCTGATGAAAGATATTAGCCAAACTTCGCCTACAACTTCGCCTGTTATCATAAAAAAGATGGCAGAATTAGTGTTAGTAGTCGAGTCTCGCTTCCCGTCAAATTATCCTCGTAGTTGCTTTTCTCTTATTTTGTTTTATTTTTAGCTGTTTTCTATAATTTTCGTTTGCGATTTTATCCTTTCTCGTCTTTCCTTCTATCTTCCTCAAAAAACTTGTTTCTGTTGCATTCATATGACTTCCATGTTTTGTTGATAGCATCCAGGACTCACTTCCATGTATAAGGGTACTTTTAATCACTTCTGTTTTTATAAATTTTGGAATTCCTTTATTTCCGTTTAATGTTAAAGATTCTGCGCTCCCGTTTATTTCTGTACCCAGCTTTTCACTTTTTTCAAAAAATGCTCCCAGGTAGGTATTTGAATTTTTCAACTTGTTCCACATTTGGACCTTCGTTGATTTTATTCCTTCTTTATTATTATTATTTCGTAAATATCACATAGAACAGTTATTACTTCAATAAACGTTATTCTTAAAAATTAAATTGTGCTAAAATTGTTTATATTAAGATTCAAAGAAACTTTCCATGGGAATTATTATAAAATAAGGAAACTTTTGTAGTGCATTACAAAAATGTTCAGTGTGTAACTGTAATTCTTCGACCTAAGCTTAATTTTAGCAGTAAGGGTGCCTAATTGCAATCTCCCACGTCGATTGATTTATCCTAGCGGCAAACATGGCCGACGGGGAATTTATTATTTATCTCTTTATTGCGTTTTCAGGTTTGTCACCCCAAAACTTTCCTAGACGAACTGCTTTCGGCGTGCTCGAATTATGTGACGCGTATCGTTTTCTTTAAATCATGCTTTATTCTCATTTTAAAGACTCTGGTTAAATGTCTTTTTATTTGTCTTTATAATTTTGATTTTGTTTTTTGTTTATGTATAAGTATTTACATTGCCGGATTATTGAATTCTCTTACGTTTTATTGAGTATGTTGTAATAGGGGGTTAACGAGCTTCTACTGTATTTATTTTTTGGAAGTTTTCAAATTATTCGGTTTTATATTTTTATTAGCTTTCTATTTTTATTGAAAAAAATCTGTAACTGACGCTAGTGCATTTCGGCCGAAATAAATCAGTTGCAGCTGCATACATAATCAAAGGACGCGACGGCCATTAATGCAAATTTCTAAAATATTACACCACACAAATTGCATTTGAATCAGTCGAAATACCCCTTGGCCGTGAATGCGAATTCGGATAAGAATGGGGGTAGCTTCGAACCACGCTGGCTACTTCATTGTGTTCGGAGCGGAGCTCATTGTGGAACCCTTCAGAAAAAAGGTTTTTTCTATAGAAAATTCAATGGCCACTGTTCGTTTGCATAATCGGAAATATTAGGTAAAATTGCATTGATCTTTTGAAGTGAAATCCGTTAAACACATGTAGCTATTTATACATTTACATAGAACATTGATTATTTATTTTACAGTAATCAACAATTTTTTTTTAATTCAATAAATTCTTAAAGTATTTAACAATTTGCAGTAAATAACACTGATTGAAAAAACTGAAAATTATGGTTGATCGAATCTATTGTCGTCTTACCTAAAACCCAACACGAGGTCTTTAACAAAAGACTCGTGCCATCACATTTTTACGGAGAATACATTTAAATAAATTCAAATTTTTTGCATCTCCTCAAGCTAAAAAAGTAATAGTAATAACAATAAGAATTATTATTAGAATTCAAATTACTTGTAGCCCTGTAGGTGTAACAAAAATAATTTATTTGTATGTGTTATCTATACTTGGATCGTTTCTGGATATATCAATATTGGGAACAATAAAGTGAAATAATTTAGATGACGTTATCATGATATTTTACGTGAAAAACACGAATTTCTACTCAAAATGTGTGCGAAACACATGCTAACACAACCCTCGTAGCAAAGACAGTTGCGAGCAAGTTGCACCCTCCCGCTGTCCGGTCGGACATTATTTATAGCGTCGGCTGGACGTGGTCCACATAAAGGGTACCACCGAGTGCAGCCGGCCCATAAAAAATCTTCGCCATTTCTAATTCCTGCCGCTACCCTTCTTGCTTGCATCGATAATCTGTTTCTGCTTAATGTCCAGTCGAAGCTTTGTGTCACTCGAAATGGGGTGAGGAAATTTTTTCTCTTTTTAGAAAGGTACATGCTTTTAAAATGAGGTCAATTTATGTAAATGGTTGTTCGACCGTGTATACTTTGAGCATAGAAAATTGGACCGTTCTTGCAGGTAACTTACAGGGCACATTTTACTTCTGACCAAGTTACTAACTTTACAACAAAATTTTTCTGTATTTTCAATATTAAATCTTCAAAGGTTTCTACACTGCGTAGATCTTTCAAATGAAATTAAAAATATTGTTTAAAAGCGAAATAAAACAGAATTTCTTTCTTCTTCATATGAAGATATGCCAGAAATTTCTAAATATTTTAACAAAAAGATTCGATGTCTTGTTTCTTGAGGACCAAAATAGTCAGAAATTCCCAGAGGTCTTAAACTTTGCTATTTCCAAGACTCATCGGAAAGTGAAAGCGTGAAAGTGAATTAAATTGGATGGATTAGAAAATCAAAACAAAAACGAGAAATTTAGTGACGAAATAAAACATCGACATTTTTAAATGTTCCCATAAGTGGAAATTAATAATGGAATTCGGAAAATGAAATGAACCCAAGAAACAAAAAGGAATGTTGTAATAAACCGACTTACAACGTGTATTGAAAATGTCTGTGACAAAAAAATAGAAGAAAATTCGATGACTTCTCATGATAACGTATCAACAATTATCAAGCATTTACAAATCAATGAAGAGATTTACGATGATTAAGACTAACAAATGAGAAGACAGGAGAACCAGTATACAAGAAAAAATTATTACTAAAAAAAGGGCAAGTATAAACAATACAATAAGAGCAAAAGAAATGCCACCCACTTCTTGGCCAGCTTTTGAATTTTACAGTATTATTTCATTCACGTTGACATGTGTCCAAAATGTGTAAAAAATAGAGGATCCCACCACATATGAGATTCTTCATTGGATTTAAAACGGGCTTGACTTTCTGTACGACCCTCGTCTTCTGAATTGCTTTTAAGAACAAGAAAAATCAGTGTAAATTTAGAACACTGGAAAAGAAGATATTTTTGGAGAGAAGAAAATTCATTTTTATTTACAAACAGAAAATAGATAAATAAATTACTTTTTCACTTCAAGTAACACAGAATCACATTTAAGATATCAGGAAAGAGATATAATAAAGAGGATATAATTAGCTAAAATATAATGCCAAGAGACTGGGAGTTGTATAATTGTTGACGAGGATATTTCGTTGAGCCACATCTGGAAAGGTGACAGCGCAGTAATGCAGCCCAAAAGTGTAAGGTGCTCAATAAAACCGACATGATGGAGTAGTAGTTTTCATGAAGTGGACCGATCTTCCTTCTTACAGTACAGAACATCAGGAAGAGGTAAGAAATTCCTCGATTTTTGCCTAAACTATCCCGTGGTGTCTTTGGTGAAATATAATGCCAAGAATACTACTTTGGGACAGCTGTATAATTGGATAATTGCGGATAATTGCGGGAGCAGTCGATTGGGTATTGTCTGGAAAGGTGGCGGCGCGGTGAAGCCACCCTAAAATGTAAGGTGCTCAATAAAGCCGAGTAGAGCAGTAGTTTTCCTGAAGAGGACCGACCATCCTTCTTTCAGAACAGAAAATTAGGAAAATGTAGGAAATTCGTTGGTTTTTGGGTAAACTACCCCATGGTGTCTTCAGCTCGAACTGAAGAAGCCTCCCTATCGTGAGCTATTACCCCGCAGTTCAAATCATTGCAAATTCCGCAAACTCGCTAAGAGCATAATAATAATAATAATAATAATAATAATATTAAAAGTACCAGCTGAAAACAGGAAAAAAGAAGACAAGAAGAAATTTAAAAGAGAAAGTGATGAAGTGATGAAAAAAAATAGTATGTAAAATATTACAAAAAAAAATATATCAAAAGAGAAAAGAAAAGAGAAGGCACAGAAGAAATCAAAAGTAAGGGAGGATAGAAGATTTACATGAGAAACAGAAGAATAGAAATGAAAAATAATGAAAAAATACAAATCAGAGTTAATAAGTTAAATAATTTAAAAAAAAATGCTTTCTGCCAGAGAGTATTTTAAGTTAAATTAAGAAATTATTTAACGTTTAGAGCTACACATAAATGAGTTTTTTTCTATAATTTTAAAAAATTAAATTAATCTATGAATTTAAAACGAAAGTTTAGAAAATTTAGAAACAATATGCAATAATAAAATATCGAGGGCGTCATAACAGAAGGGCTTATCAGCATAGGATTATAATGGCGCTTACGCCCTTCTGATATGACGCCCTCGATATGTAATATTTTTTTTCAAATACATACATTACATTTATTACAATTAAATTTCAAATTTATAATCACAACACATTTTAATAAAAATAATAATTATTATTATGAAAGCCTTTAACACAAGTTTTCTTCTTTGAAAAAATTCGTACAGATTCTTGTAATTTTGGGAAATTAATTTTGCTTTAAAACTTTAAACTATTTTAAGTGATATAAAGATGGATTTCAAATATTAACAAAAATTATTCTATGATGATTCCTTGAAATAAAACCCTTTAATAGCCATAATAATATTATGTCCGTTTTAGACGGTCATATTTTTGTATCAAATTTATTACGAAGTGAGTGAGAAGTGCCAATTCAACCAATCAACATTCACTGTGGTAGCTTATCTCTCTTACTTCGTAATAAATTTGATACAAAAATATAAACGTCTAAAACAGGCATTAGAATGTGGACCCTTATTTATAACAGTCTCGTGTTTTCAAAAGTGTAAAAGGGGAAGGTTTCGAGTACTTATTTATCGAAATATTTCGAGATAAGATAGGTACTCATAATTCTGCCTAGTAGGCATAAATCTTCTCCTTGGCTTCCGGTGGACCGCGTTTTGTTCTTCGTTATAAAAAAAACTTCTTCAGGGTTGCTGATCTTTTCGTTATTGCTGCTCTTCTTCTCGCGACCACTAAAAGAAGATTAGTAGCCCTGAATGAGTTCTTTTGTAACGCAGAACGAAATTTGGGCAGAAGAACAATACATGGTTCCACCGGAAGCCATGGAGTCGTGGGAGACTTCAAATCTACGTAAGCACATTTTTTCTTAATTATAAAATTTAGTCAATTTAGGGCTTTTCTTCCAATTTCAAAACAAATTTTTGCTTACTTTCAGCTGAAAATAAATCTTTTGATTACAAATAATTAATTAGTTTAAAAACCCTTGTTATTCTAATCCCATCAATATTACATAGGATAAAAGTTTATTTGGCTACAAACCCCAAACCTTAACTTCGTTAAAATCGTTTTTCCTTAGATTTCAAGTATTTGGTTACCACGTCATAACAAAACGTAAAGATTTAAAAAAACTGCCGTAATTCAATATCCATAAAAAGGGCTTATACAATAACGGGGGTGTAACGACGGCATATGGGGGCTAAGGGTATTACCAACAAAATTCCAATTATTTTCGCAAACGCTGCGTCGACCGGCAATTCATCCCCGATACACCATTGCAACCAACGAGTACGATGAGTAACGTGCATGTGAGTAACACACATGACGTCCCCCGAACGAACCAATGGACACTGACCACTCCCTTCGCGCTTTAGGGGTGCATGTACCAAAATGAAATTACCGAGGCCAGACGAGTCGCGCTCATACCTCCTGATAAGGGCAATACTGTAAATTTCGGCTGGTAAAATTTATTCCCCGGTGCGAAATTTCAAGACGGACCTCGAAAAACGATGTATTTTATGGCTGAAGGTCGTCACGCGAAAAACATTAACATAAAAAATACGACGCCATTTTTCGGACGATAGACCGCTTCTAACATGTGCCCCCCTGTGAGGAGATGGTTTATCTACTGCGTGAGGATTATGCAATCACAGCGTGCACTCGTTTTATTCCTATAATCTAGATTTTTTGATTGGGTAACTAATGTGGTCTTATCGGTTAGCACGGGGAAAATGCCATAAATTCGTGGCCAAATTTGGATTACTTACGATAGAAACATTTGGAGGGAAAAAAACGAATGAAAATGTTAAACCATTTTTTAGGTCTAGTCTTTTCCGAAGTCGATGTGATCACCGTACTTATGATAATATATAAAATAATATACGTCAATTATAATAATATGATAAATCAGTGGCGAAACAAAATCAATTTTGTCAGAAAACATAAAAAAAATAGAGTTTTAACGTAACGTCCGAAAATGCGTTATACTGTAATTAACTATAATTAATACAAGTGCTTCGTAGATATGAAATAATTTTGTTAAAATAAATTTGGGACGTCACATTTACAAAGTAATACACGAACCACGCACGCCTATGTTAACCTTGATTGTTTTTTTTTAGTGACTCGCAAATATCTTACAGTTATCTTACAGTGTCGTCAAACTGAACGTAACAAATTCTTTAAGAAATTTGGTCACGTGGCACACTCAGACATTGTTGAAGACCCAGTATATTACTAATCTATCGTGAATAAGAGCATTGAATAATATTTCTTAATAATAATTATAAAGTCACACCAATCGTGTTTACTGCAAAGAAAAATTTTGTTATTAATTTTCGAAGTGAAATAAATAGTCCTTCCGGCTTGTCTCTTCTCAAAAAAAAGAACATCAAATACTTTTTATTGCTTCTATTAAAATAACTCAATAAAAATACATATTCTTTAGTTTCCAGGTAAAAAATACTAGCAAAAAAGAGTGCCCTGCAAACACGAAATGAATCACTCTTTGTCTCTGTGCACATTCGACAGACAAACTTTGATTAAAATACACGTTCGATCCATCGTACCTGTGCCTAATTTAATTACATTTTTAAGGCAGATGTTGAAAATTCTGTAAAAAATAAGTGCTTGAATAGTTCGCGTTCGGGAAGAGTGATTTTGTGTGTATTTACTTTATTCAAAAGAGAAATCAGTAACGTTTATTAAAACGTGAATGGAGAAAGTATAGTTGGCCATTAACGACAATTTATGTGAAGTGATGTGCTTTTGGTGGAGCTTTCTTCCATGGAAACGAATCAAGTAATGAAAAATGCAGCTGACAGAGGTACGAATCAGTTGTACCCATAAGGTAAGTGACATTTACTGCTTTATTAAATCTTGTTGTTAATTATTTATTTTGGAAATTCTTACGGAGTTTTAATAAATAAAATATTGGAACATACTCCAAAAAGTACATCATTAATTATTTATTTGTTATTGTCATTGAGAAATCATCCCATATGGCCGAGGATGAGTTATAATTATAACAATAATAATAGTAATAATGTAATTTGACGTAACTTACTTTTAATGCAGTTACAATGTAAAAATGATGTGATCAAAATTCTTTGTTGTATTAAATCCACACTTATTGGAGTGGATGTTCCAATAACACAATTAGGTATTGTAAATCTTTTATTATTTCATAGTATCCATTTCATTATTTGTTTTTTTTTCTACTCGCTGTAAAAAAGAATGTGTGATTCCAATAGCAGGGAATACACGATCCCACATGTCTTAACACATGTGCGCGCGTACATGTTCACCGAACATCAACGTGCGTGTGTTGGTCCGAAAAACGCTTCGAACATGTACGCACATACAAAAAGTCCGTCGAACTTGTTTTCTGGTTTTCCTGAAAACAAGTGCGTGCGTTGATGTTGCACGTACATGTTCGACCGTGTGGTTGCCAAACGCACATGTTCGCCACGGACTTATTCAGTGCAATACGTCGGCGTCGTGCATAAACTTTTTCACAGCACCTCAAAACAGCCAATTTATGATTTTTAATAAATAACTTTCCGGCAATGTGTGGTGGCAGATCTTGCAATTGAAACTATTAAACTGGGGACTTATCACAGCTTTGTCACTTTCATTTTTGTTTTTTGTATTTTTGTTTTATTATAATAGCGCACGCCACTGCCACCAAATATAACTCTTCGGACATCGTCTTGATTGATAACTGGACTATGATGTCTTAAGACATGTTCGATCGTGTGTAGTATGGTACTATTTGACGTTGATGTTCGGCGAACATGTACGCGCATACATGTGTTAAGACATGTTAGATCGTGTATTCCCTACTAATAACTAAAACAAAAACACTTCTGCTTTTAGTTCTAAGGTGGGCGCCACACCTGCGGTTTAGCCACGCCGCAAGTTTTGTTTTCTACGTTCTCTTATGTGAGATATCAAACCAGTGGCGTAACCACCAGTATGACATGACACATAAGAGACCATAGAAAACAAAACTTACGGCGTGTGCCGCAGATGAAGCAAAAACGTTTTTGACTATTTTGTTAGAAAGCATTTTTTCAATGCTTTAAATAGGATCAGGCACACACTGATATATCAAACCCATAAGCAGTTTAAAGCATGCTCAAACAGTAATTGTTTTAGCGTGCTTTAAATTTTACAGTAACTGTTTTAGCGTGCTTTATACTGCTTTTTATTTTGATATGTCAGTGTGTGCCTGATCCGATTTAAAGCATTGAAAAAACGTTTTCTAACAAAATTAGTCAAAAACGTTTTTGCTTCATCAGAGTGAGCGTGGCCTAAAGGTGCATCCACATGTTGCGTTTCGACTGCAAGTCGCAATTCGATCGTGGTAACCCGCGAAAAGAATGAGCCAGATGAATAAAAAACTAAGTAAATGCTTTAAGCATTGACTGATTAGCAAAAGCAAATGCTTCAAGAAGAAACAATAGCTGAATTATTATATCAATAAAAATCCCAAACATTTGCTAGCTTTCCGGCTTCGTTGAAGCAATTGCTAGTACAACTTGTGCAGATTTGCATATCTACAGGGTGAGTCATAATTAGGTGTAAACATTCTAATCAAAGCTTATTTAGGCCAGAACAAAGCAATATAACTTAATACACCTTAGTACCAAAATGCTCCCTTAAAAAGATATGGGGTATTAAAGAAAATATTTCCGTTTCCATTCGTGACTATAACTTGGAAGGTGACTATTCGATTATTTGGAAAATATAATACACAAAGGTTACTACATTTTAAAAATTCAAATGTTTACTTTCCAAATGAGAAATAAACATGTTTTCATTAATATCCTGTATCTTTTAAGGGATCATTTTGGTACCAAGATATACAGTAGAGTCTCGATGCAGTGAACTAATTGATGAACGGCTTTGTCACTCCATCGAGGTTGTTCACTGTTTAGAGTGCAGATAAAAACACATAACACTGATACTTACAGTGTGGTTATTACTTTATTTGTTATTATTATGTTATTACTCTTAATATTGTTTGCTTCTCCAAAAGTAAGCGCGTTATCACGCTTTCGGGGAAGTCCCTATGTATATACTGTTTGTGCAATTCACTCTAGCGAGGCACAATTTGTTCACTCTTTAGAGGTTAATGTATATTTTTGTGTTCACTGCAGTGAATAGTTCACTATATGGTATGTTCACTATATCGAGACTCTACTGTATGCGTATTAGGTTAATTGCTTCGTTTTGGCCTAAAGAAGCTCTGATAAAAAATTTTACACCTAATTATGACTCGTGCTGTATAGCTAAAGTAGGTACGTTAGATTCGTTATCGAAGCGGTGCTCCTTTTTAAATTTAAAATTTAAAATGTCGTATACTATTAGTGATTGAGATAGTAATGATAATGAGGCCGAGTTAGACAAACAAGTTATTTTTGGTAAAAAATTAAAAGAAAAGAAAATAATTTTTTATAAATCACAAGTGCCGAGGATAGAACAAGAAAAAGAAAAAAAACCTTACAAGTAATAACTGATGATTACAAGGAAATTTTTTATGTTTCCCTTACAACTAAACAAGTTACAAGGAAAATAAACAATATGAAAGGAAAAGTGAAAAAAAGTTTCATTTGAACAAAACTAGCAACAAGAAATTTTGTTCATAACAAACGTATAGGTTTTAGAAACAGTTGTTTGGTGAACACCAATTTCTTCATCAACTGCATTCTGAAAGAATCAGATACGACACGAAGAAATATTTAATTTTTTCTATAATTGACAATGCACCACCACGTTTCTCGTCACTATCTTCTAAAAAATAGTTCTCGTTGTTAATAAACCGATGCAGTTTTCTATAATCTTGTTCTAGACGTTCATTACGTATTTTACCATTTTTCTGTTTACGAATATTAAAAAACGGCACCATTATTATCGTGCGAATGCGATGAATACGAAATTATAACTGGTGTAAGCAAATGCAGGGGCAGAGGAACCTTAATAATTTTTAAGCAAATGCTAAAATAGGAAAAGCAATCGCTACCTTTATTCATACAACATTAAGCAAATACTAGAAATTTTTTTAAGGAGAACCTTTTGCTATAAGCTTTTCGTTAGTGTCGTAGCAATTTCTACAAGGTCAAGCAATTGCTAAAGATTTTATTCATTAGATATTAAGCATTTACTAGTAAATTTCAAGAAAAAGCAATTGCTTGAACTTTATTCATAAGGCCCAATGTAGGCGGAGTTCATGAAAATTTGATTATTTCGCATGCGCTTAGAACAATCAGCTTCTAGATGATGACTTACTAGAACGGTGAGAAATCAGACTCGTACCGAAGTACCCCGTCATATTTTTTATTATTTTTTAATTTTTTTTATGTGTACTTCTTGTCCATGTTCTTTTATGTGGGATATCAAACCAGCGGCGTAACCACTAGTGTGACATGACACATAAGAGACCATAGAAAACAAAACTTGCGGCGATGCCGCTCGGACAAGCCGCAGGGTTGCGTTCAAGAACTGTAACGGGAGAGCACTCTGGGCGTTTAAAATGAAAAGCAATATGTACAAAATCACTTACTCGAGAGAGAAAAAATATTACCCAGAACGCGCTCTTTTTAGTTCCTGAACGAGCTCCAAGTGTGGCGCGCGCCTAACGGCCAACTCCGATTTCTGCGGCCAGTAATTAAATGCTCCCAAACAGTTTTTTTATTATTGTTTTTGCGTGCTAAATTGGAGAATTGTGTTTTTCATATTGTAGGCATTTTAATGAATATCTGTTTTTAATTTCGCTTTGTCTCTGCGGGATCGTTTTTCGTAAATGCACAATTTTAGTCGCGTGGAAAAATATTGTTTAGATGTATTTAATCTATTAATAAATTCGGATTCAAATTAGTAAAAGAGAATCAATATTAAACGAAATATAAAATAAAGCCGTTTATTAAGGTGGTCCTAAATTCAATAACCAGAACTGCATTTATTTTGTCACTTATGTCTGCGTTTGGACAAAAAAGGTTTCTCAGCTTTTTACAGAGTAAAGTTCGCTACTTAGGGCCGATTTATCAATCACAAGTTAACTCTAATGGCCCCTTTTCACGCTCAAACAATTTGTGCAAATGTGCTTGTGCACACAAATTTGCCCAAGGAAGTCGTTGCATGAAAACGTATTTTTTTTGCTTCCACAAGCTAAAAAATTTTGCTTGTGTAAAATCTGTCTGGTCAGATAATTTGCTTGCGGTTGCCGCAAATGTTTGAACGTGTAAACAACACTCCAACTTAACGCGTGCGTAGTGGGTAGATAATATAGTAAACAGTGAATTATTTTTTCGAAACTCACGTGACCGCTGTACTTATATCAGTTATTTTGTGTGTTTTGTGTAAATAATGTCGCAGAAAGAAAAAGAATTTTGATGATTTAAAATCGCAAAAAATCATAGCCCGGAAATGTTCTCTAGTCAAATTCATTTTTGGGTGAACACAAAATTATGATATGTAATTTAAAAAACTATTAGAGCAAATCGAACAAACTAAACGATAATCAACTCGCAAAACATTAAAAAGCGGCTGTCAAATAAAAATTAATTTTATTTGTTTTTAAAAACATGGGATTCTAGATATTTTTAGCCCCTTGTCCCCGTAATGTGCGCAGCGGGCTGCGCGTTTATAATAGGTGTGTAGAGTGCAAGATTACCGAAAAATTTGTGCAAATATAGTTGAGCGTGAAAATGGATTATCAATATTTCATTGAATCAAATTTGCATGCGCAAATTTGTGTGCACAAGCACATAGTAACCACAATTGTTGTTATGATAATTAACTGACGGTTAACTTTAACTTAAAGTTAACTTGTGTTTGATAAGCCAGGCCTTAAAGTTCATACCCACCCTATTTAATTTAAGGTTATCTGTTTGTTTGCCTTATACAGGGTCTTATCGAATTGAGTGAAATAATTTTGCAGGGTGGTAGCTCGGATCAAGATAATAAAAAAATGTAATATTATATGGAGCCCTAAATGTATTCGTTTTCGAGAAAAAAATATTGAATTTCAAAAACTTACATCAAAATACGACAAAAAGAATAGAATATTAAAGTAATATTTCCATTGGGAATAAACGATTTACAATATTTTTTTAGTAAATTTTTACCTTAGTTTCGCAAAAATAAATTTGTTTGTTGCTTTAAATTTCTAATAAACGAAGAAATGAACGTCTAACACCCCACCAAAATCTGCAAATGGCCTAAAGTATTGTATGCCTTCATAATTCGAAAACGGTTATATTTAGGACACCATTTTATATAACAATTTTTGACCTTCTTGATTTAAGCTACTACCATGTGAAATTATTCAGCTCCATTCGATAACACCCTATATAGTAACGAATACTTTCCTAAAGATTTATTGTAAGCGTCCGACGGGTTGTTTGTAAAACATTGTAAACACTTTAATACATACCTTGAAAGCAATATCATTTGTGCAAGTAAATACGAGTTACTTTATTATGGCTGTCGCGTAAACGGAAATAGCCAAAAAAGCTTTCTCTGTACTACATATTTGAAGAATTAATAAAAGAGACATGCGAGGCCAGAATAAATCTGAATATAGGCGTAGCCTATGTTTTTTTATCGCAACGCTACCAACGCCCACATTTTTATTCTACTCTAACCGATCGCATTGCTACTTGCGGCGAAAACGCATTGTCTGGATGCTACTTAAGACCTGTAACTGCTACTTTATCGATGGTTTTGTTCTATACGTTATTTGGCTTGATTTGACATTCTTAGCGGTTGTCTAATTGTTATTTCTACACAAAAGGAATTGGGCACATGAAGAAATCGTTGAAATATCACAAACAAGGTTTTTCATTTTTAAACACTTAAGAAATACCTTAAGAATTATAGATCACCAAAAATTAGATCCATAAAAAGAACATTAAAAAAGCTTCATAATTCTATGAAATTCTCTCATTTCTAGACACCTCAAAAGAATATTTTATTTCTGGATCATAGGCATTTTTAAAATCAATTAAAAATATTGTGGCCCAGTTTAAATTTAAGCCGAAGCTTAAATTCATAACATCAGTATTTCAACAATTGTTGTTAAGGGTTTAAACTTTGGCTTAAAGTTATATTGGAATTCTTCAACTGTTCTTAAGGCTGGGTTGCACAATAGATTTAAGCTAGAATTAAATTTAAGCCTAAGTTAGAATGTGACACACAGTATGACGTACTATCGCGGCCTTAAAATTTCGCACGATTTTTTATCAAGTAGCCAGAATTTCTCTAAATTATAGTTTTGTAGAACAGGCTCTTTCCTCAATTTTGACACTAAAGACATTTAACCAAAAGTCAGATTGTTTGGTTATATTTTAGGAACAGCAAGATAATAAAGTATTAGAACTGAAATAACAGAATAAAAGTAGCGACCAACCATATTCTAATTTTGCAATTGCAAAACCCTTCTCTCCTTTAGAAAGCACGTGATTTGGCATTGTGTTGCTACAACTTTGGGCACTTTTCAGAATTAACCGGTTATTCCACCGGTAGACATTTTAAAATTCTAAAATCCACTGTAAAGCTATAATATGTTATTATAGCTATAATAAGTATATAATAGTAATACAGTTATATTAAGTTAATAACTTATTATAGGTAAAATAACATATTATGGCTTTACAGTGGATTTTAGAATTTTAAAATGTCTACCGGTGGAGTAACCGGTCAATTCTGAAAAGTGCCCTTTAGCATTACATTTGAAATATGACATTTAAAATGATTATTTTTGACAAACCGTCAAAGAAAGCCATATTTACAGCGGAAAATCAAATCGAGCGAAATTATAAGGCCGCGATAGTACAGCATTTGCGTGTCACATCTAATTTCATACTGGCTTACATCTTTTGTGCAACCCAGCCTTAAAATTCTTCGAAAAAGTTCAAAATCACTAAAAAGGACGATAGTTCAAAACAGCACTTTATTTCTGGATAATAGGTATCAGGCACTTCAAATAAAAAATCGTTGAAATGTTGCTATAAACTAGTGTGATTATTTGAAATTTATTTATATTATTAATTTGTTTTATGAACTATTTCAAGCTTGAGTATAGAAGAGCCTGTTCTTTATCGCACCTTGGGATTAGGGATGTGCTATGGAATTTGATAATAATAATTGTTTAAGCGATATCGTAAACTAAGAATCATAGTTCGCGACTGTAAAGTTGAAATGGTGCGGAGAAAGAGGACTAAGAATTTAGGATTAAGAAGAAATTAGTTTCAATGAATTGTTTCCGGAAAGGATCGATAGCAATTTATGTGGGGAAAACCAAACTATTGTAAGATTGTCAGGATCTAAAACGAAACAAATAAATTTCCTAACGTACCTAAGCTTCAGTTTAAATTAAATCCTTAAAACCTGTTTGAGTAAGAAATTTTTTGAAATAAATTATTGAATTCTGAAAGAGCAAGGTCACTAGGCGATCTGAAAGGGAGAGCTTTTGCCTTGTATATCATAAAATTAATAAAGACACCTTACGTCATGTAAACATCGACAAGAACGTCTGTGAATCCACTCGTTTTTACATGCACAATTAATTTCCTTAATTATTTCTAGAAAATTAAAGTATATAAAATTTTTCCAATATTCTGTGATGTCTGTTCTTTCAACATTTTTTCTTTGTCGATCTATTCAAGAAACATACTGTATATTCTGGCTTATTATATTGAATTACTTAACGTAAACAATTTATTACATTTATTCTAGTTATTTTTAACATTAATATAGGCTTTTTTTTATCTTTAATGAACATAGGTAAATCTACATATGAATTTGTACTTAATGATGTATACATATTTGTTGATGCTAATTTTCTTGATTATAATACCGATTATAAGTTAAATAATCTCTGCCCAAAATTAATTTTATACCCGTAGATACGTATTTTGGCAGCTAAGCTGCCATCTTCAGTGCACACACTTACAATAAAAGCACTTTTTCATGTGTTTTACTCAATGTTAGTTAATGAACGTTGTAGATAATAAAGATATGAGTGTTTAATACTCAAAAGCATGGAATATGTTTAATTAATTATTGCTGTTCTTCACTATAATTATCATATTGTTGTTAATTTATATTGTATATTATTATTGTATAGTATATTATTGTGTATTATTATTGTATAGTATATAGTCACACTGTTGTTAATTTACTGCTCAATTACCTTAACGATTAATACAGTGTGGTCTTTAATTGTATCGTCTCGAATATAAGGATTCCGTGGTTACAATCTTTTACACACGGTTTACAAATATCTATTTTGATATGTGTTAAAGGTAACTAATTTAACGGTATTGATAAAGAATATTTTTACAACATGTACTCTTTCTAGTGCCCTGAAACTTCTTTTTTGTGTATTTTGTGTAACATTTGTGATGAAAACAGAACATGTTTTATTTTATTTTTTCACAGATTTGGTAACATCTGTCAGTTTCTTGTATTACAGTCACAAATATGTTACAGTGTCAAACAGTCTTTAATCATAAATATTTAAAGGGAAATTTTGCCCTTGTAATTACAAGGCACTACTTTCTAGTTTAAGATCGAAATATATGTAATCCTTACAAATTGATGCTCACAAATTCATCCGACAAACGTTTCTAACTTAATTCTGGTATTAAAAGCTTAAAACTACTTATGCCCTGGTAGCATACGTACCGGCGAACGTGTCGGTAATTCCGTGTGCCCGCCCATTTCCGCTTGGAAATTAGCGGTTTTATTTTACCTTCGCCTAACAAAATGCGTATTAGGAGGGAATAATAGGTATTTGCAGTAACCTCTATTAGATAAAATAGTCGTGTGTATTATGTCAATAGTTTTGCAGTGCCTTGAGACAACGAAGACGATTATTTTCGTGAATGTCGTGGAACACAGCTGTCCGAACGGGCGAATATTTTTCCCGAGTCCAAAAACATTCTACCCCATAATTAGCTGCCTTTTGGTTTTGTTTACCGCAAATGAATAGCTAGAGTTTATGCCCCCCAGAAACTAATCGTTTTGAGACTTTCTATAAGAAGTAGACTTACTAAACTTCTTACCCTTTGTAAGATTTTTTCTTCTTTATTTTTAAAATTGCGTGGAACTCACTATGAAAGAGCGTATAATAAAATAGTTGCCAAAATATTTAGCTGATTCTTAATAAGATACCATTCTAATTAATATCTTAATTCCAACCATCATCAAAAAGTTCGTTTCCATGCGATTCATTTAAACAAACAAAGCTCGCCGCAATTTACGTTTTAAATTAAACCGCGCCGGAAGAAGCGCCAAGACGCCCAAATGTTGTCCTGACATGCGATGTTTTGCGTTGGGGTTTTTGGGGCGCTCAGGATCTCAATACCGTTAGAACTAACGTGCACGGGGAGGCAGGTGGTGTAATAAGCCTGTTAAGGGTTAATTTTACCCTTCCGCGTAGACAGGTGTCGGAGTCGTCCGTCGAACGCGACCTGACAGGGTTAAAAAGGGGTAGCGCTTGTTAAAGAGTAAAAAGCCCACAAAAAAAGTACTTCCAATGGGGCATCTTAATTGGGCGTTTTATGGCCATTAAATTTGGGTTAGTTTTCTTTTTTTGGTTTTATTTTAGGGCATTGTTAATCAGGATGGCATTTGTCTAAATTTGCTTTTAGAGAAAACATAATTTCATTTGTACTGTCACTCATAAATTCCTCCATAATTTGTTGAGTAAATTATTTCCTTGCATTTTCAGTAAATTAAAAATTACAAGGTAATTTAGCGGGTAGTACGCGTTTGTTTTTTGTTCCTAATCTTGTTGATTTATGGACTAGATAAAAACAGGTAGAAAAGAGACGCGTGCGTGTTTAAGTTAATAAAAACTACCCTTTACTATATTACGCTCCGTTCGATAAAAAAGAATTCCGGCACGCTGACGGGAGTCGTGTCAGCAATGTAAAGGGTGAAGAGTCTATTACCTGCTTCCTTCTATAAAAAAAAGATCGGATCTACTGCAGTAAAACACTTACGATATTATTTCATGCAGGTTTCGTTTTGTTGTTGTTGTTGTTGTGATGCTGCTGGTATGTAATACAATTTTGCCAGGAAGTGGAATTTATTCGGAAGGGTTGAGGCTTTGTGCAGGGTTAACTACCTGAAACCGTTGCTCTTTTATGCGCCACAAAGGGTTGCCACAAATTACGATATAAATGTGATTGATGATGGTCGAGTTTTAGCACAAGTGAAAATTGTGCGAAAATATGAATTTACTTTGATGTCCGTTACGAAGGAATTTGTGTAGAGGAACTCGGCCTACCATAAACGCAACATCCGAACAATGGCCGAAATAAATGTATTAAGTTTTCATAACGCCCTGGTGAAGCAAAAGAAGATTAATGATTGTTCTAACCTGGTTATTTAAACAGTAAGGCGCTATGAGTTGTTAATTGTTTTTTTTTAATAATGAGGCCCATGGAGCTTTTAAACTTTTAAATTTGTTTCTTAATTTACAGTAAATTGAATTTCTATTGTTGTGCTAAAAATTACATTTTGCCTTGGTTTTACATAATTTCTTTGGAAGAAACTCAATTACGTGTAACAAAAATTCAATAAGCGTAGAAAATGAATTTTATTCAAAAGAAATTTGGACTATTATCTTATAATTTCAATAGTTTAGTTCGCGACATCCTGCGACCGATTTTTAACATTTCTAACATTGCGAGATAACTAGGACAGGTCGGTTTAATTGCAGTGGAGCTCCTCTTCTGCTGAAGAGGGCCCAAATATGGCTGTACAGGATGTCTGAGCAATCCTTTGCAATAAAAACCGACTTGCAACAAAATTCATACTAATTTCATTAATAAAAATAAACTGATATAACTTTTACCTAGTAACTAACAGTTGTGCAATTTTATTGATAACGTTTCTTTTTACCTGAATCAGGATGTTTTTTAGTAAATGCATTTTTAAGAGACTTTGAGGACTTTAAGGACATTAGAGTAATACATGGTGGTATAATACTCTTTTATAAAATAGTCTATGAAAATTATGAATTTATATATTTCCAAGTATCATTATTATTATTATTCATAAGCCGAAGCAACTTATTAACTTTAATTGAAGCTCTGTAATAGAATTGTATTCATTCTTTGAACTGAACTTTGCTTTCAGGATTAAAACGTAGTATTTAGTTTAAACTGAGGTAATTACCTGCCCTCAGATATCTTCCGTGCATCTTCTTTGAATTTCTGAAAGTTCACGTTAACCCTTGCATTCGAACATTAACAACTTAATGCAAAAGAATTTTTTCTAATGCCCATTTTCCAAGCTAAAAGTTGACTGTACATATTTCTTTTTCTAGCGAAGTTTTAATTTTATGTTTGCTTTCAATATTGTCTTCTATTTTTTTTTAATAATTGTTTTGGGTTTTAACTTGCTAGAAATATTGTTGTTTCCAATTGCACAAAAAAAATAGATCGACTAAAGTTTCACTTTAAACTGTTTTGTTTGTTTTCCTCTTAAAAGGAAAATTCTGTTTCGTCATAACTACAAGATCTTCAGTTCTCTCAAGTTATCAGGGGTAGTGCGAAAATGCCCTTTTATACACATTTTATAAAAAAAATTCTTAATAAGTTGTTTAGGTTTCCATTCCGCACAATTTAAAATTATTTTCATGTACATATACAGGGTTGTTCATTTAACAAGTTACAGAGCTAACTTATGATTTCTTAAAGGGAACACTATGTATTGTATTGCAGCTTTTTATATCATTTTCGATTATATCGAGACTTGTCATTACCTTTTTTTAATTTCAAATTAATATTTTAATCAAATGATTTAAATCAGTTCAACCCCGAAAGTATCAGAAGGAAAAAGTACTTAATTTTCAATACTGAAAAATGTAATCAAAGACAATACAGTTAAGTTCTTTTTTATTGTTGTTTTTCTAATTTAATCTTTTTTGAAATTTTTTTTTAATGAAAAGTTGACAAAACTATGTTATAAGTGTCATATCACTTTAAAACTATTAATAAATCTGCCCTTGATTGCTTACAAATACATATAAAATACACAAAGAAGTTATTTAAGTACATATTTACAAAATATGAAATAATACAAATTCAAAACAATGATCTTAAAGAAAATCTTGCTTCTGCGAGTGTCCGTGTAGATATCGTTACCCCTAATTCTTGTAAGTCATATTGATAGGAGATTTCAATTTGCACAATTGTGTGATGATAATGCTTTACAGTCTTCTCCTAAATATTGAAAAATTAATACATTTTATCTTTAGCAATTATTATGGAAGATATGTGTTTTTCTCTCTTAAAATCTATAATTTAACTGGAGTTATGTGATTTTCGTATAAAAAAGAATGTTTACCGCTGAATAAAAGACTGTTAACTTTTTAAAAACAAATTGAAAAATAAATTGCAATGACAGCAAAGTTTTAAGGAACAATAATTGTAGTACTTAGGTCCAGTTGTACAATTCGAGTTTAACTTTAAGCGAAGCTTAAACCCACAGCAACGTCCATTACAACCATGTTATTGTGAAGGGTTTAAGCTTTGGTTTAATGTTAAACTCAAATTGTACAACTGGGCCTAAATATTTTATTAATTTATATCTGGAAAGAATGAATGTAGGTAGGTACTAATCACGTGGCAGATTATTATAGAATGCATGGGGAGTCTTTCTAAAGGCTACCTTTAGCAACATTAAATGATTGTAGTTTTCTTTCTTTATTGGAAGTGAAGTCTGATACAATGATGGTAAATCTTCATATTTTAAAAAAGTTAAATTTTTCTTGAGGCTGCTGCAAGGGAGCGGTAATCATTCATGAACATGCTTTAGTTTATAGTCGATTGTGCCAGTAGGATTGAATCGTAATGCTTTTAACATGTCAACTGTTGCATTTCGCCCTGGTCTAACAGACGTGAACTCTTGAAAAATGTATGAGTTACATATCTCATGTGATAAGGCCTTAGAATCCTTCGAGTTGATTTACAAATGTCTACGTAATCCGCACGGTACAATTTGTTAAATAGATCTTTTTACGCACGTCATTGATTTTTTCCGTAAGAAACACTTCAATACTCTTAAACCAAGTATTAAATCGTAAGTTTTACTTTATATACATTCGTATAAAGATGTTCCTTTTTCATTCTGAACGAATGATGTACCTAGATACAATAGTTGCATGTAAAAATTGGTTTTAATAGTGCCGTTTGTCAATGACGTGCGTAAAAAGATCCATTTAACAAACTGTACGTTAATGTTTTTGTCCCTTAATTTTCGTTCAGTAGTCGAGTGCATAGAATCACACTCCATTTGAGTGTGACTCTTCTCCAAATATTTTTGAACTATGACTATATTTTTTTCCTTAGCGCAGTATGATCACGACTGATCAGTTAAGGAATTATATTTCTTGCACTTGGACCTAAATTTTGCATTTCTCCTTCACTTATTGATGTTCACATAAAGAAATTATTAGCAGAATTAGAATCAATTATTTCTTGTCATGAAGAGAAAGATTGTAATTATCTTAGATCACTTTTTGCAAATATAATAACTAATTTTGTACATAATAATCAAAAGGTTAAATCAAACCTTAGGCAAGTTTATTATGAATGTACAAATTTTTTAAAAGAAAACAATAACTTAATAATAATTCAATCTGATAAAGGTAATGTAACAGTTGCTTTAGATAAAGATGATTATAATAATAAATCTTTAGACATATTAAATGATATTAATTATTATCAGATTTTAAAGAGAGACTCTACTAACACATTACAACAAAAAGCTAACAAAATTGTTTCTGAATTAAAAACTGCTGATATGATAGATACAGTAACAGCTAAATAAAGTAGAGAAGAATTCTTCTTCTTGTAGTCCAAGATATTATGGCTTACCAAAAATGCATAAGCCAACTTTGTCTTTACGGCCTATCATATCTTCAATTAATTCACCTAACAGTAATTTATCACAATTTCTTACTGAAATATTAACAAATGCCTATGATAAAAGTAATGAATATTATGTTCAAGATTCCTTTGAGTTTTCTGAATTTGCTAATAACTGAATAGTTCCAATCAATTATGAAATTATTAGTCTCACTTTTTACCAATATATCTTTGGAATTAGTTTTGCAAAGTATTGAAAAAGAAAACTGGGAAGAAATAACTAAGGTATGCAATTTGTCTAATTATGCAAGAAAAATTGATAATGATAATCAAATCCTTGGAACACCTATGGGTGCAAATATATCTCCAATTATTGCCCAATATGTAATGGATGATTTATTAAATGATTGCATACCTCAGTTATCATTTGAAATACCTTGGCTTAAGAAATATTTTGTTTGCAATTCTTCATTATATTGGATTAAGTGAGGACGCAGTAAATTTAATCAAAAGTTATTTAAATCTTAGACAACAGTCAGTTAATTATATGAATCTGATATCAAAACCTCTTACTTTGAAAAGTGGCGTACCACAAGGCTCTATTTTAGGTCCCATTCTGTTTATAATTTACACATCTCAATTGTCCACCTCACTGAAACATTGTAAATCGCATTTCTACGCTGATGATTCCCAAATTTATTTCTCCTTTTTTCCTTCTGATGTTGATGATGCTTGTATTTTAATAAATAATGATCTTGCAGCATTAGGCCAATGTTCTCTTAAGCATAAACTAGTTCTAAATCCGGAAAAATCATCAGCAATTTTATTTGGTAGATGTAATTCTAAAGAAGAAATAATTAATAAACTAAAAATAAAAGTTGATAATGTTAATATCAAATTTACTGAGAAGTTAAAGAATTTGGGTATTACCTTAGACTCTAACCTTAAGTTCAGGCATCATGTTTCGAAATTGTTGCAACAAGCTTATATGAATTTAAAAACTATTTATCTCAATAGTCAATAGGCACATATTAGATCAGAAAACAAAAATTCAGTTATGTAATTCTTTAGTTTTGAGTAAGGTGGACTATTGTGACTGTGTATATGGCCCACATCTAGATGTAATAAATAAAAATAGATTACAGAAATTACAGAATTGTTGTCTACGCCTTATTTATGGTATTGGCAAGTATTCCAGAATTAGTCACAAAGTTAGGGAGACTGGTTGGTTGCATATGGAACATAGAAGAAAGTTTCACACTTACTGCTTATTTTACAAAATTATTACGTATCAACATCCGCCATATTTATATAATTTAATTACATATCGAACTGACGTTCACAATTTGAATTTGCGATACAGAGGTTTATTAACTCCCCCCCGTCATCACAGTCAAAATTTCAAACGGTCCTTTAGTTACCGTATCGTAAATTTTTTTAATAAATTCTATCTTGAATGCACTAAGTTAAATTACAGGCAGTTCAGGTGTAAACTGTTTCGAACCTTGTTTCAACTACAAACGTAATTATCTTGATATTAGAGCTATCACACAATATTTCTTAATTAATTATTAATTAAGCACGTCTTATTATTATTATTATTATTGTTGTTGTTTTCCTTTAGGGTAGGCTTTTATTTTTTGGTTAGGTGGTAGAGCAGTTTGGCGAATTAATTATTTAATTCTCGTCAATACTGAACCTCGCCAATTGTTGGGCACTATAATTTGTACTTCTTTATCTGTGATTTGTTAATAAAGACACAATTATTATTATTATTATTATTATTATTATTAAATATGTTAATGACATTATTTGTTTAGTTCCTCAAGAAGGTATTGATGAGATTTTAACGGTCTTTAATAATTATAATCCTAATATTCAATTTACCATTGAAAGGGAAACAGACAGAAGTGTTCCTTTTTTGGACACGAAAGTTACACGTTCACAGAACAATACAATCATTATTGATTGGTATACTAAACCCATCAGTTCTGGACGTTATATAAACTTTCATTCCTGTCATCCACACAGAATGAAAATTAATATGATTTTAGGATTAAAAAACCCAATAGAAAAGATCTCTCATCCCTCCTTGTTGATAGCAAATCTTCATAAACTAAAAAACATTCTTTTAAAGGATAGTTATCCTAATGCGATGCTCGATAAATTAATTTTCAATACTCGGCAAAGAATAGAACCCCAATCACAAGGTAATAATAATTCAAGATTAAATGATGGTAATAAAGTTTTCAGATCCTTAAAATTTATTCCTAACCTTACATCTCGACTAATAAAAGTAATAAAGAACAAAAACATTCACATTGCAACTAAAAATTTATTGAAAAAATTTTGTGCAAATCGGTTTTGATTACAGCCGATTCCTCGAGCATGCTCTGTACAGCTGTTTCAGGCCTAGTTGGGCCTTCGTCAGCAATGTCAGGTCAAAAAGCGATCGAAAGATGTCGCTACTTAAAATGTTAAAAATTTATTAACAATTAAGGCCTTATTTACTAAAGTTAAAGATCCTTTTGACACACTCCAACAAATTAATTCTATTTATGAAATTCCATGTCTTTATTGTGATTCTGTTTATATTGGACGAACATCCAGAACTCTTCACTCTAGAATAATCTCATAAAAGTGATATTAGAGTCAGACCTTCCGCTTGCTCTTTATCTGAACATGCCAATAAACAGGACCATCACATTAATTTTCAAGATGCAAAAATACTTGATATTGAACCTAATTTGAATCAAAGAACTTTTATTGAAATGTGTCATATTTTTGGTAATAAGAAAAGCATGAATAAAAGAACAGATATTGAGAAACTTAGTTGCATTTACACATATTTACTAAATTTTAAAATCACTTCTAAAAATTCTTAATCTAAAATTTAGAAAATTTATAACATCATATTGCTTTGCCCAAAATAAACAAATTTACTGTCAATTCAATTTAGTGTCAAAAATAATTTGTCAACAAAAATTTTTAACTTGAAATTAACTTCTTTGCTTACTCATTAAGGAGTAAGTAAAAATTTATATTATTAATTATTTGTCAATTTGTGCCATATTTTTGTAGGAACCTTGAAAAAGGAAATAAAATTTTCCGAAAGCTCGGTTAAACTTTAAAAGAGTATCAATTACCGCCCTTTTGACTGCAGCCCTGTTGAAGAATATAATTTTTTTCCTTAGCTAGATTAAGAAGTGCATTTCGCACACCCATCACTATAAAATGTAACCTCTCGATCATTATCAATTTGATTTGATTCAAGTTGTTCAATTATAAATGAACAAATGAGTGAAGCAAACACATTTGCATTTAAGCCACCTTCACTTTCATGCCCAAGAGAGCAAAAGCCATCTTTTGTTTTCAAGTTGAATACGAACAGTATGAAATTGTGTACAACCAGTTTGGTTTTGAAGTACAATGATGATACATTAGATTTGGGAGCCATTAGCACTGACTGCACATCCATGGTGAAAACAAAACTGTTTTCAGAACTTTTGTCATGTTCCTTAGCTTCTTGTTTTTTCATCACATGATCATTATAAATTTCTTTGTCTATATCATTTGTGCGATGCGATATGATACACAGACATCACACTCATCTTTTTTCGGTTTAAGGAGATTCAAGTTTAAATCCGAAAACATATTATCGAATGTAGCAATAGATAATGGTGTCTTGTTAAACATTGGAGGCCTCGTTATTGTATAACTGTGATTTCGATTACCCAGTGGATTCTAAATATTGTAACGATTTTACTGGTTCGATTAATTTTTTATTTTTAAAAATAACACACGAAATAGTTAATAAACTAATTTATTTAAAAGCAAACTAATTAACACTAAATTAAACACTAAATTATTTACAAGCTAATACCTAATTTATTTTAACAGCCGAGCGAAAGTCTAACGCGAACTTTAATGCCGAACTGTCCAACGCCGAATTGTCTTTTCCCGGTCGGCTTGCTTCCTTATAAACCGGGCTCTTTTTTCGAGAGACGGAGAGTCTCGGATTGATTCCACCGCTGGCGTGATCTCGAAGTGCCCGAAGTTTCTCGTCTAAGGCGCGTCGGCGGTGACGCATGAGACGGGCTGGCACCGGAATCGTCACAATATTGTCTGGACGAGGAACACCGACAGTAGTGCGACTCCATTTTTGGCAGTGAAATAAAAAACTCTGCTAAACATTGTCTTCTAGAATCATTTCTGAGCTTCAACTGAGTTTTTGTTATGTTTGCTGCGTCTGCTATATTTTCTGGTTCTTGTAATTCGTCGCCGTTATTATCATCAGTGCTAAATTGCTGAGGACTGTTGATCTCTTTCGCATATTTTGTCAAAACCTCAGACTGTTTTAACCAGTGATGAATTGTCCACGGTTTCATTGACAACGTGTTGGTAAATATTCGTTTACATACCCTTAGCTTGACATCCTTGTTCTTTAAGTAATAATAATAATAATAAGTACATCCTATCTTTTACTCATCCGCGTTAACCCTATTTCGTTGACGTTGGGTATAAACTTTTTCTACAAGTAATGTCACACACGTTTTTTTTTCCTTGCAGTTGATATCCCAAAATTGTTCAGAAATATATCTTCTGTCTTCTTCTGAAAAGGCTCGACGTTTCAGTTTATAGTTTTCTTTTGCTTTACAAGAGCAAGAATTGAGTAAATTTCTTGGTTTTTTATGCACGTTGTAATCCCATTTATTTCCAATCGTCTGTTTTTTTTCTTAAATGAGATAATCCAGCTTCTCTTCTTAGCTTATTTCTTTTACATTGCCATTCATCACGGTTGACATAATTTCTTTTACGCCTTTTTCTTTTTCGTTTGTTCCTCTTCCAGGCCTGCTTGAATTTCTACAGCACTATACTTTCTTCTTGAGTTATAGGCTGTTCTTGCTCAGTTTTCTTCTTGTGGCAACGTGCATTCTTGTTCTATGACTTCGGTCACTTCTACATCCGAAAAGGATAAAAGCTCCTGTTCATCATTTTCTGTTACTGAATATTTTTCAAGGCTCCAATTTTTAGCCGCATAAGATATAATATTATTATTATCAGGTTCTAATAGAAGAAACTGTTCTGGAATATCATTTTTCTGTGAAGTTTTTGAAAATTCGTTGACAATCTTTAAATTATAGTCTTCACTGCAACTATTGGCGAAATCTTCAAACTCAGAACACATCTTTAATAAAGCTTCGTTAGTTACTTCTGTGAGGTCGGTTTGGGTAAATTTTGATGAAGCCGGAGGATTACTTCAGACTCAGGGACAGAAGGTCTGCTCAGGTCAAAATGTTCTGGTGATGAAGCAGTTTTGTTGTTTGAAGTTCTCTGATGTACATTCAAACCAAGCTTTTTGAATATTAGAGAAGTTCTTTGGTTAGGAAATATTCTGAAAACAATATGTGAGTGTTACTAACAGAGATGCGTGTATTTACATTTAGCTTCAAAAGTACTTTCAGATTAGTTTTTGAGAGTGAAATGAGTGCCCAGTTTATGCCTTTTTTTAATGAAGTTAATAATGCTTTCTAATTATAGCTACCATTATACCATTAGTTGAAATTTTGTAGCTGTTATCTACTGTTATTCAAAGATCTCATCATAATTTTAAATTTGACAGTAATATTATTGCTTAGAAATTAATGTAAGGCCCGGTATTTTCATCTCCAGTTAATTTTATCTGACGGTTTATTCCCATAGTAACAATTGTTACTATGGGCAGGTAAACTTAATTGGAAATGAAAAGACCGGATCTAGAAGTCACATAACTCCAATATATTTCGGTTACAGATTTAAATTATTTAGACAGAATATCAGAAGATTTCATTCAACTTCTACAATAAAAATTTAGGACACGAAGTTTTTGGGCAGCAGATGCGGTTTGGAGATAGAACATGTTCTATTTTTCCATATACTTTTTTGTACAATCCTTGTACAAGAAATATAGTAGTGTAAAAAATCCCTAAGTAATTTGATTTGAAATTATTGGTTCATTCTAATTTTAATTAAATGTGTTTTAAATTGGAAATGGAAGCTTTAATGCTCTGGGGTTAGATTCTCACATGCGGCGATTACCACCACAAAAGAATAATTACGATGACTTCCATTCAATTCGTTTCTTTAAATGTCCATTACATGCACATGTTGTTTTTCCGATTCCCGTCTGCGGGTCCATTCACAATTAAAATATTCCGCCCTTATTCGCGCCTCACAGCCGCATCAATTCGGCTCGTTTTTTCCCTGGCAAATTCGAAATTCGTCGCGATGCAACGCGATGACCAGAATAAAAGCCGCGGACGCACGGAAGGGTCAGTCCCTACGGACGTTGGGGTAGCACGATCCCCTTCGATATGCAACCGATGGTCGGCCAATGGAATGGCTTCGTGTTAGGGTCAGGGAGTCGTAATCAATAATCACTGACTGGCCATTGTTTGATTAATGCAATTTTTCAAGTTGATCGGTAACGTAGGAAACTAAGTTAAGATCAGAAAATGGTACATAAGGTGAATACTGAACAGATACGACAGAGAGGGCATAAAAATTAATTTATCCTTGGCTTCAATTTTTTTTAATAAAATAAGAGAAATGTAGTAAATTTGAAAATAAAAAAATTTCAAGGAGCTTGTCTATAACGCAAGTTTACCTTAAAAAATGAATAAAACATAGTCTACGAGTTTTGCTCGTTACAACTTGACCGTGTTGAAATATCAGGAATTCATGAGTTTCGTTAGTTTATCTGATAATCAGCGAAAAAGGGAAGCAGCTCTTTCCGTTAATAAGACAGCAGCGCAGGGGGAATTTTAAGTTCCTTTAAAAGTTGCGAAATTATTTATCAGCTCTTAGTACATTATACACTGTTCCATTTCTCGCAATCAATAAAAACTCGTGCCTCTCTCTATTCTCTACAAAATTAATGAATCCTTTTAAGTTTCCTGCCTTTATGAATAAAGAAACGCGTCCTTTTACGCAACACATAACTTTTCCTTTCCCAATGTTAAAAACCTTCAAAAAAAAAATTGCGAATATTCGGAAAATTTATTTAATAGCCGGAAATAATTCTAAGGTAGGACATAATAAACTAACAGGCAGTTTCGAACCCCTTGAAACGAATTACGGCGAGCAAGGGTTAACCAAATAGGAAAAAAAAGTTTCCGGGTACTTGTGAACGCACAAAAAAACGAAACTTACCCCTTTTCTACCTGGTCGCGTGCCCGCTATAAAAATAACTCTAATAAGCGGTTAACCTCTAATAACTTAATAAAAAGAAGCCTTTAAACGCATCTTGGCAGGGTGGTTCTAACCCTTGCGATTAGTTTTTTATGGCGGTTTTTTACCTGGCCACGCGCGCGCTTCCCGTACGTTTTCAGACCCAATGGGTTATAAAAACTATTGTAAACAAAGGGTGAGCGAGAGTGAAATGGAGTGTTTATTTGTGTATTGAATTCTAAATATTTTGTTGTTGTTGTTGTTTGCCCGTAAGTTTGGAGGTGGTTTGTTAGTTGTTTCAGTTCGAAAAGAAACGTGAAAACAATTCAGGAGTCGAAGTACAAAATTATTTTAATTTATAAAATAAGTAAAAAGATGCAAAATGGAATATACAGAAATTAATTTAAACAAAAATGAAAAGAAAAAGTAACAAATAAACAAAAACAGGAAGATACATCAATAACTGATCTGCGTTTTAATGCTACTTATACTAAAGTCAAAATGGTAGAAATTAAAATAATATGTAATCACTAATAATTTGAATACAAAAGGAATGAAGACCATAATTAGTTTTATGAGAACTATCAAGTAGTTCCTATCAACCTTTATAAGTTTTGAATTTCGTAAACTATTTCTTTTCGTACTTATAGTAAAGAATCTAACTTCATCCGGTTTGCTTTAAGTACTCTTCTTACTGTTAGGAATTATTATTGTTAATTGTTTTAACTAGTTTATGCTATTAGGAATGTAATGTAACCACTTTGTAACTATGACTGAATACGTGCAGTTTCATGAAGAAATGCGATTACAAAGAAAGCATATCGAGAAGGAAACTTCCTTTAACTTCAACACCTGTAATTCAAAAATAAGAATTAAGTCAGAGTTTTTGACGGATTACCGCAATTACCTTTAAGGAAATGTGCAACGTTAACAACGTTTACAAATTTTTATAAATATTTCTTTATCCAATAATGTTGTTTGTTGGCTCAATAAGTGAAAGAAAAATTCAGACTTTACGAAAGTGTCGTCGGTCTCAGATTTTCTTAAAAAAATGTTAACCCATTTCGTTGGGTTTTCTTTTGCCCTTATCAAGTTCATGTGGACTGTTCATGTGGACTGTTCATGGCACAAAATAGTCGTGCGGTGTCGCGATTATGTGACATTTTTTCTCTTTCTTAATATGTTGCAAGCCTACCTTTATTATGTACCCTTTCAAATATTAACAAAAACCCTGTACATGACTTTAATGCGGTAATTAATTCCTTTATAAACATTTTCTTATAAATACCACATTTGTAGTTGAATTTAATGGAGGTATGGAGTTCTGAGATAAGGGTTCACATTATTTAAATTGTTATATACTTCCGTGTATTTTTCTTATTTCAGTAACTTCAGTAAAAGTAAGCAATTGGCAAAATTCGAAAAAGTATGAAATTAAATGATAGTGATTTTAAGTTTACTTTTTAAACAATTAAATTATGCTTTTTTTAAATTTTCTTGATTAATATTACCTATCTAGTTGTAAATTCTAAAAAAGAAAAATATGATAATTTTTAGGACGGCCATGATAATCAAAATTTCATCACCATAATTAAATGCAGACACACCCTTTAACCCTTTCCATTGGCCGGTTCAACGCCCTTTTATATTTACCAGCGGCGCTTATCCCTTTCCTTTGTTGAGCCCCGACACGCTGCCGTTAACCCTTTCGGTTTCATTAGCGAAAAGGAAAGGATTCGCCTACCTGCTCGGCCATTGGTTCGTTCACCCCTTGCGAAACACGTAACCCTTTCATTCTGTACCATTGGCCGTTAACCCCAGCAAACATTGCCGCAATTTCGCAACCCTTTGCGCCCGGAACGTGAGAAAAATCCGATGATCCGTCCTGGCAGAAATACCACGTTCGCTCTTTCTGCGACAAAAGGGCAAAAATACGTAATGCGAATTAGGAGTTAAAAGTGCTTCAGCGTGTTCCCCATTTGCTCGTTAATGCCGTATTCGTGAGCGCTTAACTCGGCGGCGGATTTTAAAAATGCGAGCACCAGGCGGCGGCGGCGTTAATTTGGTAGACGAAGACTTGCTTATGTAGAATTTGATCCAACCAACGGAGATGGAAAAACGAACAGAATTTTGCTTTCAATTTAATTCGTCCTTCGTTATCCTGTCAGCGAGCTTCATACAGATGTCGTAATCACGACGACAATCTTCCGAGCACACGTGGATGATGGTAATGGGGCGCAGGTACGAGGATTAAGAGAGGTTTTTGGCACGCTAAAGTAACATGGTGAGCAACAATGGGGAAAAAATAACATATTACAAAATGCGAAAAAGCAAAGACCTAACAATCACAAATAACTGACTTTTAAAAAGATAATTCAGGATTATGTATTTTGATGATGAACTATGTATATTTTTTTTATTCTGTCGTATTTACTTGCATTGAAATATTAAAATCAAAATTGTTCTGTTCCGATCAATTTAAAAAAATGAGGTCTTTGTGAATTTTAATTTTGTTATTAATAGAAAATAACAACATCGATCCTTTCCGAGCTTATTTGCTAAAAAGTACAGACCTCTAGCTAATATCTTCCACATACCTGCGCAATTTGAGCCGAACGAATTTCATGCAATCCTCCATTTAAGTCTTTGAAAGCCAGCAGAAACGGCTTGAATATTAAAGAAAGTTTCGCTCCAAAGGTTACACTTACAGACTCGGATGCATAATGGGCGTGCTTTCAGGTACGAGTAAGAATATTCTTAATTTTTTCTGTTGTGTTGACCAGGTAGCGTTGGCCCTTCAACTCCTTAAATGAATACCTCTGCTTTCAGAAAAGGACAGATATAGTGGACGTTGGGCACAGTCATTCTGGGTTGAATGTAACCTGTGTTATTGCATTGAAAGGCCTAGATTTATGTAAGATTTTGTATAATACTTTCGATCCTTTGGACGTGGGAACGCAAATATGTTCGAAATGGGTTGCTCGGATGGACAGAGGTTGACGTTCACAATGCTCGAGTTATTGATTGAATTCGATGAATTGCAAAACGTGGGAAGAAAACAAACATGGATTTAGGTTTTTCACGAACGCCGCTTTCGAAATTATTCGCGAATACCTATCTATTCGGAATCGATAACGTTACTTTTTGCAGCTGCAATATTATTTGTTGAAATGAGCGATTCCTAATAAGATGAAACCGAAACTCACCCTTCGGTAATTTCACCCTACGGTTACATTAAAACAATGTGCGAACGAGAACGAAAATCGGCCCTATGCTAGAATAACTCAGATGCTAATATTAAGAGAGAAACAAACCCTTCACATCGACCGCCTTAACTGTGCAACGTACGAGTTAGTCGGGAAGGGAGTAGAGCCTGATTTTCCCTAAATTCTGCAAAAATGAGGGGTGCACACCCGGAAAGGGAAGTAGTGGTACAGTCTGATCTAATGTTATGTCATCATCTCGGACATTTGGTTTGGACACGGTGGGAAGACGACTTGTATACTTAAGCGTTTTAGGTTTCCTCTTGAGTTGATTGCAATTCTGAAGATTTGTTTGTTAAATATGGACACTATCTATCATATTACTTAAAAAAAAAACAAACACGTAAATATACTTAAATACTCATTTTTACTCATCATAACAAATAATTAATTATAATACCGTCTTAGTATATTACATTTTTGCATCGATTATATTTAAGAAGTTCTGAGAATTTTAAATGATGGCGAAACGTCGTTTTGTAAACATTTCAAAAGTTATCCGGATAACAGTATTTATCGTTTTGTTTTGTAAATTCGGGCAAATTTTCAAATATATTCACATCTTCCCTTTTTATAACTACCTCCGAAGAGAACATGCTAGGCTGTCATGTTTCAAATACAGTGGCACCTCTATAACTCGAACCTCCACAACTCGAAACTCTATAAGTCGAAGTTTACTGATGTCCCTGCACATTGTGCATAACTGAAATCTCTTTCTTTAACTCGAAATTTCTATAACTCGAAATAATTTTCTGGTCCCTTGAGATTCGAGTTATGGAGGTTCGACTGTAATTAAATTTGAAACCGATTGCAACTGATGCAATTTTTATACTGAATCTCACTTTATTAAAATACGCATTCTCTGAGTTTAAATAACGAAAAACAATAGTCTTAAAAATTCAATTAAGAAGTTCGAAATTATGAAACATTTATTTTTAAAACGTACGTATTACTTATTTTCATGAGATACTCTCTTCTTTGTTCTGAGGCTTAGAACAATGCATTAAAGGACATTGTTGCAATTCCTTTGCACTTTCTATTACATTTGGTTCTGTCCTCTTGACAATTTCCATCTTTTTCTCTCTGTTATTGGCATTCCTCTTTTCCTCATTCAATGATCTGTCACTTCCATTTCAAATGTTTCTGAAAATTTAATTCCATTGTAGGAAACATTTCCAAACTGGACAGAGAAATAGCAAAGGGGGAGACTAACAATTTCATCAAGAAATTAGGTTTTACATAACCCATCTGATAACGTTTTGTAAGGGCCCCTACTTATCATTACATGTAGTGAAAATTGGTGAACGGTTCCATTAATTCTTTGTAATCTTTTATTATTATGGTTTTGGTTGTCATCCCCCATGTTACCGACTGAACTCTTTCGATGTCAAATGTCTTGGCCTCTATCTTAAAGATGTCCATATTCATACTGCTTCCCGGAGGCTTCTTTCAATGAGGGACCCCTTAGAATGGGATTGTAGTAAGCTTGTTGCAATATAACAATACCTATTCTAAGGGGTCCCCTCATTCAAAAAAGCTTCAAAGGACCTCTTAGAATGGGGTTGTCGTAAGCCAGTTGCAATAAACTATACCCATTCTAAGGGGTCCCTCATTGAAGGAAGCCTCAAGGAAGCATTATGATTACGGACATTAGTGCCGTCCTCGTATTCGATTTTATAATCTATTTAACTCAAACATAATGGTGTCTCAAGTACCTTTATTTCCATTAATTTTAAAATTCCTTTACTTTCTTTTTCGGGGTAAGTCTTAAACTTTCCATGATTTCGAATTCACACCACATCTGCACTTTTACAGTTTCACGATGCCTGACAGTTTTTGGACGCCTTCAACTTAACAAACCATTATTTGCAATAATTTTCTTGATTTTCTAATTTTCATATATCCTGTACAAAAATATCTTTTTGTGTACAGTTTTCAGCCTGAAGATGGACTTAATTTTTAAAATTTTTTGGAAGGCCGAAACATATACCTACACATACCTGCATCTAGTACTAGTAAATATTGATGAAGAAGATCTGCGTAGTTTGATTACATTCTTTTATATTATGATTTGGCATTGGTTTCCATTGGTTCCATTTATATTATTGTTGACGCTGAAAATTAATATTTTTTTAAAGCATCATATACCAAATTGTATGCTAACTTCTGACACTTTCTGTTGAAGTTCCTTTTGGGCCTCGGCTGATACAACCATAGAAATATGTATCATCCGCAAACATGAAGATTTTTCAGCTTTTATATACTTCGTTAAATCATTGGTAGATGGCAGAAGAGGATGAAAACACTAGAGAGGAGAATGAACTAAAATCGCAGAGGGTCTATCTATGGAGAAGAACGTTTCAAATTACAGTCTTCAATCAAACAGATTAGAAAAGACTATGTGATAATTTCATCTCTAAGAAAATTTAACATTACTGGAAACTTCAAGAAGAACTATCAACCAGACCTCAATAATAATTGTTGAAATGAAATGATGGCAAATACGAGAAAAAATAATGTATAGCCGAAAGTAATGCAGTGGAAGAAGAAGGGCCACATGGGGCGAAGTAGAAAAGGATAATGGAGCAGAAAAGGAATTGACAAAAAAAGAAAAGGGATGTATAACATCTAGGAATGATGAATTAAGTAAGAAGAAATGCAAGGAAGCATAAAAAATGGGGAAAAATTGAGAGGCTCCTGTATTATATGGGAGACAAACATACATAAGTAAAGAAAATTTGGAGAGAATGCACAGAGCTGCGATACATGGTTGGAAACAGAAGTAAACGCATGGAAAAGATAAAATTATTAAAAGTTGAAGCTGAAAAAATACCAAGAAAAATGTTGCACAACAAAAACTGGAAGAGAGACCTTCCTCTCTCCTCTGAACGACATAGATAAAAGGAATAACAAACGTAACAGAAAAAAGGAATACTGGAAAATGGCTGATGAAGAGGAATGAAGAAATTTCTTAGGAAGTGCAAGGAAATTGCGAAACACTGCAAGGAATTGAAGAATAAAAAAAATTACTGTTTGAGAAAATAGGCGCCATGCACATCTTTGCTTTCAGCGCCGCCTGGCATGGCGCAATGATTTGTGAATTAGTGTTATAAAAACATTTCTTGAGACTCATTGCATAGGAATAATATCACTCTTATGTCAATTTACGATCATATTTGACCTTCCTGGTATTGAAAGTCATTACAACATTCAAGTTCAATGTAAGTAGTCATTTGAAACAACTCGTATTTTCATATCACTAATGCACAATATGACCATTGGTGCCACTGTCCTCGCATGTGCATTTTAATGTGCATGGTTTCTACGGGATAGAAAATTTGAATAATTAACATCAGTAGTTCCAAACTTTGTGACGTCGCGGTGAATCTCTTCTTGAATAATTTTTGTTCTAGCACACTGAAAACAATTAGCCGCGATAAAATAATTCGCCTGATTGGCGATTGGCGAAGAAAATTAATTTTTGACCAATTGAAAAACATAAAACTGATTAATTCTACTGTATTCAAGAAATTTCTGAAAGATGGTAGGATATGAAGAATGCGTGCGGTTGCTCAAACTATTTCCAATAAGGTGAGATTAGCTTTGACTTTATTATCTTTTGTATTTTCTTAGTAGTAACTACATTTACGGTTGTAGAATTTGGCACCACTTTTGGAATATTTTTTAGGGAAAGTTGACCGAGTAAATTACCTTGGAACAATTCTTTCAATTGACAGAAATTCTAACAAATATGCAAGAAAAACTGATTGAAGTGTTTGTAGATGGTTTCTTAAAACTTGATATAAAACATAGAATATAGATAGTTTGAAAAGAAGACAACAATAACCTCATCTTACAAACGAAGCTTTAAAATTTTAATAGGTCCATTTTTAGCTTTATTGTTTATGACGTTATGACCAATGCCATAATAATCTCTTGAGCTCAAAAATACGTATAAGAAATGTGTAATCCAAATTTGAGAAATTATTTTCCAAAAGCAACTATGTGCCCTGTCATAAAGCTTTTAACAAAATGTTTTCACGAATTTTCAATCATGATGTACAATTTGGCAACTACTGTTCTATATAGACTATACATATATAGAGTTTGTTGAGTAAAGGGAAGTAATGAATGCCGTTTAATTATTCTACAATTAACAGAAAATCTATTTCTTTTTTCTAACAAAAGTGAAAACGGAAACTTCCTTTGTTTACCTTCTTCCTTGTGTGCATCACTTTTTGTCGTTCACCTTTTTCTGACTAAAAAACTGCGGAAGTAGTTAAAAACCACCCACGGACAACCATTGGATCGAATACACAAGAACCTCTCGAAAAACATAAAAGATCATCAAAGATCTGCAAAATGTGTGTACCCCAAAGTAACAATACCCTAACTAAAAGAAGAAAAAAATCCAAAAAGGGCGCCCGCACCATATTTGCACAACCGACGGGGTCAACGGACCGCCGAAAAAAATAATTTAATATCGGCATCTTTGAGGGCCGTCCTCACAATACCCGAATTTCACGCATACGCTGTTGCACTTCAGCTGTTTATCGAAATCCTCAAGCTTGCACGGCGCACCCACTACGCGATCCGAAAGTGAAAAATGATTCCGGAGTTCGTCTTAAATTGCAGCGGTTTAGGGCAAGACTTACGTAAAAAATCGAAGAAATTATAAGTTGGGACGGACGGGGATGCTTCTTCTGCCGGGTTGATCGACCTCCAGGTAATTCACGGCTTCCAATCGGTTAAAAAAAACTTGTTTTCTGCGAATTGATTATAGCCCTTTGTATTTTTTTAGAAACTAATTTCTTTCTTGTTCCACGACAAAAATAATGACGATATATTCGGCCCCAGTTAAAAAGAAAACAGTCTCGTGATGGATCGGGAGCTAATAGAGGTAAACTGTCTTTTGACTTTTAAAACTTTGATGTTTACCGACTCCTTTAGTTGCTTAAATTCCTGCCCTTGCATTGTTTGAATTTTATGTAGAAAAACAATTTTTAAACTAGATCTAAGTTGGATTTGAATGTATTAAATTAAGAAAAAATTTTCATTAGTCTTTAATTAGATTCAGGGGTAATTATTGTTGAGTAAATTGTTTTCTAAAATTATATTTAAAACGGATTGAATTACCAATATTTCGTTTGGTAAAGATCGCGTAACGTGTTAGGTCATCGATGTTTTACCTGTTGTTACCTGTAGCCGGAACGGGGAGCTGGTCAGAAATTTGAAATTCCCACAGATCAGGCCGTCGATTATAGGGGCCCGGAGGTGGTTGTTTGCCTGCCGCAAATTTTGGAGGGCAAAGACCTCGGGTTATTCGAGATATTCGGTGCTCTAATATTACATGTTACTTGATTCATTTGGGCTATTGAAATGGGTCTGGCTTCCGTGATATTTAGATTTCCTTTGTGCTAGATTGTCTAAGGATGGCAGATTCTATTTCTGTTCTATTTTATTTTTTTCTTCTGTGAGTTTTACCACAAGAACGACATTTATAGCGAAATAAAATAACAAGACTAGTTGGTATCAAAATTTAATTTCTTATACAATAACGGAAGGACCTGGCCAAAGTGAATCGCCGGACGAAATTCGATTTCATTGTGTGCGTGTCGATGCGTGCAAACTGAAGTGGCAGGACCAAAAGGACCCACATGCGCTCGCCGATCCTCGAGACACCCGCTCTCGATTGCATTGCACAAATCGAAATAAATTAGGCATAGAAATCTCCGCGCATGGGACTCCTGCATAGCGTAGGTGCCCCAAAGTCGCACAACCGAATCGTGTAAGGACCTCAAGTCCTTTACAATCCGCAGAATTGCGGCGATCACTTGGATGAAATTGTCCTTTATATGAATGATGTACCCTCGATTTATCATCCATCGGGGTTGAATGTGCCTGCGAATGACAACTTAAAATTCTTTTCTTTTGGCTACCGTTGAGGCGATTTCTTTAGTCAAAATTGGTTTCTACTTGTTGCTAATTGTTTAATTACATCAATTTATAAAGTTTAATTATCGTGTGTCGCGGTATAGGTTTCCGTTTGTTTTCTTACTTTGTTATTAACGGAAATTATTCTTTGAAATCTCTTTGATTACATATTTTATTTGAATAGAATAAAATACGTTTAGTTTCTAAAGCAGGTGTGTTCGGTAAAAAAGTAACAAAAAATAATTTTCGTCACGTGCTCTCGATCATCTGGCCCAAAACGGATACATTATGCATTCGAGTAAACCATAATGCACCAAACATCTTTTCAATCCGACAATGTTATTCATGTAGTACGTGCCTGAGTCGCCGTAAAAAATAAATCCATTAAAAGCAAATCTGCGCAACGGACAGTTGCAAAAAAAAGGGAACGTAATATCCAGGTTAAAATTTCAAAAATGAGAAATCTGTTACACAAAGATTGCGGATTATTATATTCGGGAGAGATTGGGGAGTGATCGGAAAACGGTCAATGTTGTTTTTATACAAAGTCTTTGTCCGAAAGGCCTTGCCCGCTACCTTTGTCCACTTCTGAGGCTTACGATCGGTCTCTTTTATTAGACCGCGACGGTTCGATATTCAAACTCGATTCCCTCCTTTCATCCTTATTATTTGCAGTGCCTGACCGTAAGAAGAGGACTACTTCTTCCTTGCCAGGATCGTTACAAGTTTGATCTGATAATATTTACACAATGAACGTATTTTGTTACGATTTTTAAATACTTGAAGCCTTTAGAAATACTTTCGTGCTTATTTTCGTGTTGTAATATACTAACAATTAATTTAAAAATTTTGAATATCAAAATACTAAAAATTGCATAGAAACTGCACGGCTGTCTGACATCGGTTGCTGCTGACACAAGCAGATTTCTTTACCCTCGGACCTTTTTTTTTTAACCGACTGCGTATGAATAAGCATCAGGTCCTGATGTTTTCTCCACCCGACATCCGATTAACTTGTTTGCTCGCGGAATGTCCGGCTCGAATGTTTTCGGGGATTATTTTTCAATATCTTAGAACCGAGCTTCCATTGTGCGTTGTTTTCTTTTCGGAATTAAAGAAAATATCCGCTTTGGCAGATATGCAAACCAACAATGGATTTTGTTCTTGCGAATCTTTCGCGAACAGAATCGATTCATTTCTGATGCTTGCACGAAACACGGAATCAATCAACAAATATCCCTCCCCACACTCGGCGCTTTCATTGCTAACTCACTCCCTTCTGTCAGCGACACAATGTACAAATAAAATTTGTAAAAAACATCGACAATCACGTACAATAGGCACGGCGAGTACAATGGCCGTGTATTCTGGCAGTACACTCGTGCTCTTCGTAATTTATAACATTCAGGTCGTAGGTCGTTTATTAACAGCTCAACAAACTGGGATTGCGCTTCATAAAAACGAAACCACACAATCAGATATTTCTGTGTCATTTGTGCATATGAGCCACTAAGAAAGTTGTGGCCATAAAAGAGTCCGATTGATGCGGTTTTATTTATTTCTGAAAATTAAAGCAAATCTGTTTGTGATTTATGGGCCGATTCTGTTCATATCTATAGCAACCGTAAGGTCTGTAAACCTGTAAGTCAGTTATTAAACATTGGAATTTTGAAGTTCTCAGTATGATACGATTTCTTGTAAGTCTAATAAGTAATACCACAGAGACTTACGAGTAATCCTGGAGACCTAGGAGAAATCATATCTTCCAGAGAACTTCAAAATTCCATATTTTAATAATTGAGTTACAGGTTTACAGATCTTACGGTTGCTACATACAGATACGAGCAGAATCGACACATTCGTCAAATCTACCTAATTTAAATTTGATCTACTCAATGAATTAATTAAATCTGCAACATACTCTTGAGTCGATAAAACAACCACCATAACATCTTTACCCTTTCTAAAGCTGCGTACGCACTTGTAAAGGACGTGTTACCGTTGCTCCAGTTGTTCGAAGTCGTTAGTGAACAAAAATGAATGTATATAAAATACTTCCACGGAACACGAAAATCCTTTGATATACCGATGGTGTTCGGATCGAACCGAGGCCGCACGCCGCACATCCTTGTGCGACCTCGGCTTGCCTCCTTCGCATTCGTTCTCAAGTTTGTACGAGCCTTAAGGCGCATGCCTCGTGATTTTAGGATTGGGTTAGTGACTGACAAATCTACTGATTTCGTTTGAAAATAATTTTAACCAAACAAATCAAAATTTAACGGTTCTTATAAAAGCCAAGCATAAGATCGAGTTCTTCTTTACCAACAATACATGACTTAAAATTAAAAGAATTTTCTTGTTACGTTCTTACACAAACGTCAATTTTGACAATATACGAAATTCGATCGTCTTTTGTTATCACCTTTAATTTATTTTTTGACGCAAAAAATGGTCGCTTTTTGCATTTGTTAAATAAAATCGATTGTCTTTTGCTTGAGTTTTTATTAACAAAAGCCATCAATTCTCGTTTTCTTACGTAATTTTGACGGTTTGGGGCCAGTGTTGCCAATCTTAACGTGCTTAAGTAAAATATGTAAGTATTTAATATAAGGATTAAAGTGAAAACAGTTTCATTTCTATCTTCTTTGCCAGTTATTTCTAATGACTTTTTAGTGATTATTTAAGCTAAATGTTCAGACATTTTGCGAATGCCTTTTGACATCACTGTATTGGTGGTGACATTGTTCTGTGACAACTAAAAGTTTTGTTTTTCGTTTCCAGAGAATTTATTTATTTATTTTATTTTTTAAAAACAGATGTATTTATGACGGTTCGTAATCAGCAAATCCAAAACAGGAAATGTGTATCCGTGAAAGCCACTGGCGTATGGCCATGGATCGATCCGAACGGTGTCGGTACATCAAAGATAATTCGAGCACTGTTGCCAATTTAGTGATTTTGTTACTAGATCTGGTGATCTTCTGTTGAATTTTTAGACATTAAGTATACAGGCTGTTTCAAATTCAACCCTCACCATTAGGATCTCGCTTATTTGAAGAGATAGACGGTAAGTTTAAATTTGGCAAAGTTGCTAAATTTTATGAGTATTAATAATCCGCAGAAATAACTTCTATGTTAACTCTTATTCGAAATAATTGTAAAAAATGAAAAATTGTCATTTTCTTATTTTTCCTCTATCTTTTTTATTTGAAAAGATATCAAAAAAATAAAAATACTTTCTTAAGACACTTTTGAATTCTCTACATACTGATGAATACCATTTTGCTATAATACGTTTCGTCAAATTGGTATCATCATCAAGTTCATTTTTTCTTATGGGCGCCATAATGAAATTTGGTCCCAAAAGAATCTACTCTTCCTGCAGATTACGGCAATATAGCACGTGTTATCAAAATTATTTAAAATAATGTCAGAATTAAGAATATTTGATGTAATATAGGAATTGTTGTAGCTAACAGAAGGTAATTTTGTGGTTAATAGAAGATAACTTTGGAATCAAATTAAAAGCAGTTTCTTTGATGTAGGCACTAGTTTAATAAATATTACCGGCACAGCAATAAGATAAGAGAAACAGAATATGTGTGTTACGTGTGTTTTATTCCTATAACAAAAAAGCAAAAACAGCAAGTGAACTGTAGGTACTTTCGAACCTACTCGGAGAACAAACAGCTTAGAATAATACTTTTACAATTAGACAAAAATATTGAAGAGCAGGAATCATTTACTAGAATACGTACCTACTCTTTACAGTAACAAAAATGTAGAAATAAATTGAAGAAATAATAATAACATAAATAAATAGAGGCTCTCAAAATAAGATATTTACATTAAATGTTCAAACCAATTTCCACTTTAATTTGTACATAATTGCATTACTTTGCTTAAACTTATTGCAGCTCTTCGAATGTTCAAAATAAAATTCACTTGCTGTTTTCGTGTGTGGCACGAATACAAGGCACGTAACATCACGTTTTTCTTCATTTCTAAATATTATGCAATTGTTATTATGTTAACATTTAGCAACAAGTATGTATTAATATGACAGATTATACTGTTTTTGATTTGAATTCAAACCCAGGCTTCCATTAATTGCCAATTTTCTTGTCTCAAAAAAATAAATTTTAATTTTGACCTTATTTTAAAGAATTTTGATAACATGTGCTATATTGGCGTAATCAGCAGAAAGAGTAGATTATTTTGCGACTAAATTTCAATATGGCGCCCATAAGAAAAAATGAACTTGATGATGATATCAATTTGACGAAACGTGTTATAGCAAAATGCTATTCATCAGTGTGTAGAGAATTCAAAAGTGTCTTAAGAAAGTACTTTTATTTTTTTTGATACCTCTTCAAATAAAGAAGATAGAGGAAAAATAATAAATGACAATTTTTGATTTTTTACAATTATTTCGAATAAGAGTTAACATAGAAGTTATTTCTCTGCGGATTATTAATGCTCATAAAATTTAGCAACTTTGCCAAATTTAAACCTACCGTCTATCTCTTCAAATAAGCGAGACCCCAATGGTGAGGGTCGAATTTGAAACAGCCTGTATATGAAGAGGTGGGATGCAAAACTCGCTCGTTCCATTTTTTTGAAAAAATTCAGGTGGCCGTGGATTCTACAAGATTATGACATGCTCTTTTAGAATACAGAATTCAACACACACTTTTCCAGGATAGCAGCACGTTTAGAAAGCAAACAAAAATTGTTTTGACCTGGTCACACCATCAGGTGTAGAGATTTTTTACGTTTTCTGAGAAACACGTTCATGTTATTCATGTGGAACGAGTGAGTTTTGCATCTCATCCCCTCATATAAAGCGTTCACAGGTCGTTTAGGCCCATAGCTTGGTTATCGCGTTCCATCTTTTTCTGTTCTTCGTGATTTCCTTCCAATTAATAATTCCTTTTTTTTTAAATCGTCTTTCACTGCTTCTCGCCATTTTTTCCTCAGTCTTCCCCTTTTTCTTCTTCCTTCTGGTATCACCCATCCACATTTCTTGACTTCCCTGTCATCTCCCATTCTCTCCAAGTGTCCTAACCATTGCAGACGTCGAGCTTTTATCACTTGTGATATTGCAGGTTCTCCATAACTTTGCATACATCTCTGCATTTGTACGCCTTTCCCACGTCTCCCCCACTTTTTTGTCTCCAATAATTCTTCTTAATGTCTTTCTCTCCCATATTTCAACTTTCTCTTTCAATTTCTTATTCATTACCCACGTTTCGCAGTCATATAACATTTTAGGTCTCAAAATCGTTTTATACACTCTTATTTTTGCCTTCCTAGATATTTCTTTTGCCCTGAACAACCTGCTCCGACTTCCTGCCCATCTATCCGCCTTTGCTAGCCTTAGATTTATTAAGGTGTCTTCATCGCATTTCTTGTCCATCAGCGTCCCCAGGTACATGTAGCTTTCTATTTCTTCTAAATGTAATATCTCTTCCCTTCCTATTCGTATTTTAAAAGATTTATCTTCTGTTGCCCATTCCTTCCCTAACTTCATATATTTGCTTTTCTCTTTATTTACTTGTAGCCCAATGCTTCTTGCTGTCTCTATAAAGTCTTTTGCTTTTTGTTCCAGTTCTTTCCTATTTCAGGCCATCAGTAAGACATCATCCGCATATGTAAGGCACTGGTGACTTTTATTGAAGAGCGTTCCCCGTCTGTTTATATTGCTTTCTTTTCTGATAGTCCTCCGCCTACTTTCACCGCATAGATGGTATTGCTTAAGTTTCACATATTATCTTTCCAGGTATTCGGAAGCATTTCAGTAAATTCAGCAACTTCTCCCTGTTTACCGAGTCGTAAGCAGCTTTAAAGTCGACGAACAGCATAATATGTGTTTCGATGCTGTGCTCGTAAACAGCCTGTCATTATCTGCTTCAGCATGAAAATCTGATCGGTCGTAGATCTATTTTTACGAAACCCAGCCTGATAGTCACCCAGTAAATCTTCCGCATATATTTCTAATCTTTTCTTTACAATGATAGCGACTATTTTGTATGTAACGTCCAGCAAAGCTATGCCTCTATAGTTGTGACATTCTGTAATATCTCCTTTTTTGAATATTGGTGTTATTATAGCTTTTTTGAAATCCTGCGGCATGTCTTCTGTCCTCCAAATCTCCCGGACTAATTCATATAGCTTCATTTTTAAAATATCACCCCCGTATTTCAGATTTTCCGCGGTGATACCGTTTTCCCCTGGGCTTTTGTTGCTTTTCATCAGCTTCAGGATCTCTTCGACTTCTTCTTTGTTGGGCTCTTTTACTTCTTCCTCATCTCCTTCTGTCTCCTGCTGATCTTCTTCTCTCCTGGCCGTTATTCCTGAATTCCAAAGTTTCTCAAAGAACTCTTTCCATCTGGCTGCCATGGTTTCTTCACTTCCCAGTAACTTTCCCTCGTTATACTTACAAAATACTGCTCGCTTTTGGTAACCTTTCCTTATGTTTTTAGTGTCTATAGAAATTTCGTAGCTCCTTTCTTCTATATTTTATTTCCATTTCTTTTAATTCTTTTTCCATTAATTTTCGTCTTCTATTCCTACAGATTTGTTTACTTTTTTTCTTCTGCTCGCTATATTTCCTTATACTCTCTTCTCTTTGGGGCTGTAACATCTTTTGCCTTAACTTCGCTTTATTCCTTAAGCCCTCCTTTCATTTTCCATCTATCCAAGTTCCTTTTCTTTTCATTTTACTTTTCGACAAGTTCGCTTGCGTAGCCTTCTGCACAGCCAATTCTATTTTTTCCGATTTTCTTTCAATATCCGACAATCGGGCAAGCTAATTGCATTCGCGCCGATCGGTATTGCACGTAGACAAAAAAGCTGTTTTAAACGTCGGTGTTTTGTATGTGTACAATTTTTGATCAAATCGCGATCAGATTACGGAAAAATGTAGAAAAAATTCTGCGGAACAGTTTGTAATTAATTATAAATATTACATAAACATAAATTTACCCAAAAAGTAGGTACGTTTAGATTAAAACGCCAAATTCACAGCGTACATGTGTCATAAACGTTTTATGATATTCGCTCACTGTAAAGCTTGTAAAAACTTCACCTTACGTAATAGACGTGTTAAGATACGTACAGGTGGCATGCATAGATTTGTGTTAATAATTCGTCACACACACAAAACGAAATTATAGGAATTAACAATCGAAAATGATCTTGACACACATCTCAATTTTGTTTTTTTATTACTCGGTTACTAGCTGGAAACGGAAGAAGAAAAGAAAGGCAGTCAATTACGCTTACTGCTGTCTCGTCAAAGCAGGATAATAAAATAAATAATTTAATAGGTTTGTGTTAATAATAATTCGTCACACACAAAACGAAGTTATAATAATTAACAGGTTGCGAAGGTATTTACTAATTAAAATGTTGTAAATTCTGGTTTAAAAAAATGTTTATGACGTACACGTTTCTTATGTAAATAAACTTTATTCACAATACAAATTAAAATGAAATAAAAATACTAGGAATTCTTAACCGAGATTTAAATTGTTTTAGGGCCGGACCTTTCATGACTTTCATTTCAACTTTAATCTTTGGTTTATTCCTATGGAAACAATTGTCTTTACACTTGTAGGCATGAGAATAAACCAAAGGTTAAGTTAATCAGTGATGAAAGTAACGGCCCTTACTGATTTATTTACCTATCAAAGCACGTGTTCAAGAGTGTGGTCCTTGTTATCCTTTGTGTGGAATAATCTATTTCAGGTAGTTTGGGAAATAAATATTTACGAGTCCGTATTTCACGTCGAGCGTTAAAACGGAGTTGTGAAATTCAACTGAAAGGTCAAGTTCACGAAGCCAGGCCGCTCGCCGTATCATAAAACTATAAAAAACTTTTATGAGAGTAGGTACTTATTTCATTTGCATTTGTTTTTAGTGAATTATAGTCTGCTTCTAGTGACATTTTAGTCATTATTTAATTTAAATGTTTAGAATTCTTGCAAAGGTCTACTGGAAACGCTGAATTCGAGCTCAGTGTGGACGTACCCTTTCAAGTTATTATTTGGTAACGTTTTTGGTTAACAACGACTTCGAACAACGGGAGCAACGGCGAACACTTCACCTCAAACGTTCTCATGAGGCAATCGGTGCCATCTCATGTTGCCTCATTCGTATTCGTCCCCAACTGTGTATGCATCTTTAAGGCTACTCCCGTATAATTGCAATAAGAGAGGACTAAGAGTGCTTCCCTGAGGTGTACCCATTCTCAAAATAACTAAAACCCTCGGATACTTCGCAACTCTATTTGACACAATATTGTTTTGTCTGATAAAATTAAGATAAAATTAAATAAGTCAATTGTGAACCAAAATAGATTGAGTATTTTTATTGTATTGAATGTTTTTCAAACTCAAAAAATCAAGTATTTTCATCAGTTATGCTTATTCATAAATGCTATGGATTTTTACATTAGATTTAAATGCTGTATCTTATAACATTTCGTTTGTGCCTTAACAGATCCACAACCCCAACTTCCTTAAATTCCAGATAAGAAAAGCGCGTTCTACTAACAAATCTTATCAGTTAACACTTCCATAACCTTACACCACTTATGACTGGTTTATTTACACATAGTTCCAGTGGTGGATGTAGATATTCTAAAATGATTATGCATTCTTGCAGTTTTAATAAAGATGATCTTGCAAGATCTTGCAAGAGGTAAACAAGGAGTCCATGTGTGTACGCCAACAACATATAAACACGACAACACTTTGGCAGATGGGTGATAACCCAGGCCCAGAACAAACATCTGATAAACTTAATCGAAAACAAATTACCGAACGACTTTTATATTTACCTAAGGATATAAGTCCAGCGCGGTCACGTAATGCACATATTAGACGGAACTAATTTTTCGATTTAATTATGATTAGGCTCACAAAAATAACGGAAAATCTGATATACACTAGTATTAGAACTAACAGAAATGAAAGTGTGTGTATAAATACAGTTTGATTGTTCTTAGTACTTTACGAAACCTTTCGCGATTTATGAATCTAGAATCTGAAAATTGTGTGTATGTATTTGAGTGTAAAAGGGTTTTATTATCATTAATTTTTTTGTACTTGTTTTATTTAAGTGTTTATATTTGAAAAGCCTAAAAGTAATTTTGTGTGATTTAAGACCTTTCTAATCACGAGCGACAACGAGTGAGTATGTTGTTATCCAAACCGGAATTCACACAGATAACAATGGTAAAGTAAAAGTCAAGGCCTCACACATAACCGAGCGTAATCATGTGGACCCTAACCTATCCTAAGCAAATAAATATGAGACGACGCCTAGTTAAAATAAATTAAATAAACCCGAGCCGGGATGTGATAACGAAAACGTCAAATGTGGGCCACGATTTTCTTCCGTTTCGTTTAGTAATTCAAATCATGGCTTTTTTTTGGAAGGTGTCTATTAAATACACATCTCCATTGATAGCGGTGGGTCCATAAAAGGACCTCGCAGAGAAAGTGAAATAAAAAGCGAGCGCGAGCGATAAAGATGGGATTCGGGGGGTGCTCGTGAGGAGTGTTTTTTGCGCGCGTGCTGCCTCCGAGCACGTGGATACAAAGCACGCGTCTCCCTTTCCAGGTGCAACAAGATTTTTAAAAAACGGGGAAACTGTTTTACGCTAAAAAACACAAAGTGGAAGAGGGTGTTTTTTTAGTGTGTGTGTGCGCTTTCATTACCAACGCGGAATCGCAGAATGTAAATTTACATTTTTCAATAAGCCTCACCAAGCAAATTCCTTTGCATCTTAAAATTTTATACGAAATAGTTCGTCGCGAACGTATTCTGCAATTTTAGCATTACAAGTTCCAGTCTGGACGTAATATAGCGTCGTATTATTCCGTGTATAAAAAGCATAATAAAGCATTTTCCTCGTTAATAATTAACTGGCGAAGGTAGGAAGCAGAAACATCAAAGGGAAATCTGTCACGGACAATGTGCTTTTGATGTATTTTTTTTTCTAAGAGCTTCTTTAAAACTTATTAAAACGCGTATTACTTGGAAGCCGTGCGCGCGTCCTGCACAGGACGGGGAAGGAAGAAGAAGAGAAAAACGCGAAAATAAAAGCGAACTGTAAACAGCTGCTAAACATGTTATCAAATTATGTACGGAGGCGGAGCGTGAGCTGCTGCAAAACGTATAAATTGGAAAGTTAATAACGATTTTAATGAAAAGATGTTTTAATAAAGTTACGTCGTAATGCCCTTTGAGAATGTAATTACTTTCGGGATAATTAAAATAAAATTGTTTCTTTTTTTTGCTTGTTTTTATGAAATACGTTGTCAGGCGGAGCACATTACATTTTTCTGTTGCTAAAATCATTCAATGAATTGGAATATTAAAAAACTCTTTTTAGAGGACCAGAAGATTTCATGTAAACGTTGATAATGAAAAACGATAACAAAGGGATAGCGAATTGCCCGTTTTGGTGAAATTGCCTCCATAAAAACGAATGGACGCAAGACCATCAGATACATTTAACATTCTGAGATTTACTCGAGTAATCCACCTTAAATTTATTTGGAAATTTGTAGAAAATAATTTAATTGGTCTTTTCTATCTCTTCAAACAATTCTAAATTTCCTCTCCCACTTGCTGCTATAAACTCAAAACTACAATTATGACATTTCAAATCCTTATTACTCTAAGGGCTGTTTTTATACATTTACTAAACTAAATTTCCAAAATTACATTTTACTGTCTGTAAAAAAGTTGTTGAAACACCTATTGGATTTTAACCGCCTCGATTCTTAATAATTGTATGAGTACGAATGTAATCCGTTTCTAATAGAAATTAAGACGGTAAAGATATTATAATTTACACGTAAACGGACGCCGTGAATGTCATTGCATATCTACACAAATCATTTCTAAGAAGTTCCAAAAATATACCTTTGTGTCCTTTCATGCCGGCATTTTTGTGAAAAAGATTGTCGACTTCCTCGTTCTTGTTCCCAAAGTAGATACACAAAAAAAAGAGGCGAACACAAAATAATAATAAATAACGGAAACGAACGCGTTCTCCTCATTAACGAAGCAAATAATGACGATTATAATGCAAGTAACGCTGAACGCACGAACGAGCCGAGAAAAATGCGCCACTTAGCGACAATTTGTGCATGAATTTTTAAAAGCCGAAAGTCTTCCTTTCAGCACTCCTCGTGACAATAAAAATTCATGATAAATTTATACGTAAATTGGCGGAGTTAATTATACTCTTTCGAGGATAATACAGGAAAGAAAAAACTTTGTTCCGCCAATTACACATCGCTCATCCCTTTCCACACCTAGTCCTTTCGGAACAAGGACTTCATAGCTAGTAAATAAATTGTGCGGCTTAATAAGTACTTACAACTTCTACTCTCGTAATAATATTTCATTATAGTTATGATTTGGCACTTATTTATTTAAACCCTAAACGCTGAAAACGTATGATGCAAAATTTAAAAAAAGTTCTCTTCAGTATGATATACTCTGCATCACATAATTTCTTATTAACTTGGCTATAACACGATTTAAAGTTGATTCTGTTGAGAACTTGGGAAAAGTTATATTTTTATATTCTATCGTACCCGTTAATATGGTTGAAAAAAGATGTGAACGAATTGAATAGCATGAATACTTTTAAAAACGTGTGCAGAAATAATTTACAAATCTGACCTTGTTATTAATTTGACGATTACATTATCTATCTCAAGCAATTTAACTGTTTCCTTTCGTAAAATGTTTCATATTCGAATTCTTTGGTTATAACATTTCTAAACTGTATATGAAATATAGTCATATCGCAGTCAGCATTTAAATAATATGGAAGCCATTGAGGTTTCCAAAGCCTAGCTTGAAGACATTACTCTCAAACTTTCCTTGGAAATTCTTTCTCGACATTTACACAGAACAACAATTGAGAAACTGATCTTTACTGATACTTATTTGAGCACTTATTATTATTTATCCTGAAGAAGTTGTCAATCCACAACGAAATGTCGACCACTGAAACTGAATAAGCGTTCTGTTTCTTGTTGCATTTAATATTCTTCAAATTAAAATTTCAGAAAATATAATTTCAATCTAATGTTACCTCATTTGTTTACCGAATACACTTTTAATATAAAATTTTACAATTTCAATCTCTCTATTCCATTTAAGGTTTACTCTCATAAAATGTAAATGTAACGTATCGTTAAATTGTGCGTGAATTGAAATCCATTATGATTTTTAAAATTTGGCAGAGTTGTTGAATTTTCTTTGGAAATTGTTTTTGGATCTTTCCAAATGTTTCTCTTTATCAAGTAAGTATATAAAACAATTGTTAAATATAAGAAACAGAAACTTGTTTGCAAACAGTAAAGGCCGTTTTATATGAAGCAATTTGTATTCTAGCTAAACGAATTTTTTATTGCGCATGTTCATTGACAACTTGTATATTTAAGTTCGCTTTACACATATGCAAAATTACATTTACTGGTGGTTTTGTATTTAAGCAATTTGTGAGTACATATTTACAATGAAAGGTACCTATTAATTGATGAATGTAAATATTTACGGTGTCTTATATTTGAATGGTCTTATTGAGGTAATTAACAATTACTGTTCGTACACTTTTGCCAATGAGCATGCGCACAATAAAAGTTGCGTCTTGCTGCAGAACAAATGCGTCATTGGCAGTGGCCTTTACGTAATCAGCTGTTGCAATTTTTATTGCATTGCCAGAGATAGAACGTGTGCTGTTTTCCTTGTATGAGAACAATAACTGTCAATTAAATTCATTAAACTCACTCAATTATAAAAAAACAGTAGATATTTTTATAACAAATTCTTTTTAATCTTCTAACGGACAATAAAAGATCGCACAATTGCTGAACGTTTCACCATCGGTTGATAACTTTTACAGGAGCGAAACGATTTAAAAAAAGACGATTAAAAAAATACAAATTTTCATCAGAGAAGAGTCTGCTTTCATTGTAAATATTTATATTCAGAAGTTGGCACCTTTCCTTGCAATACATTACGTGTAAAATTACGTGAAATTGCGTGTAAAACCACGATCAATTGCAATTTTTGTGTACAATTGTCATTACGTTGCATTGCAGCTATTGCAATGAAAATTGCACTCAAAAATTATACATACTTTTAATAATAATAATAATAATAATATTTTATTTCCAACAGGTAACATCCAATTACAAGAAATATAATATTTGGCTACTTGCTTTTATATTTAAACTATTTCTTTATAGTTTCAACGAAAGCTATCAATTTCAGAATGTAAATATTTACTTATCTTATACTTGCGCATGTTCATCGGCAAATATGTATGAATAATTATTGTTAATTAACTTCAATAAAACAATTTTATATCATGTAAAGCGGCTTTTAGAAACATTTAATTAAAATGTGGAAATTGCTGAATATATGGAAAAATACTCAATGAAATTTGTTAATGGACATTTGCACCAAACACTTAAACTGAGCTTAAATTTAAGTGGTCTTTATAATATGACATTTCAGGTTACACGTTATTGAATAAGTCATGTTCTAAGTGAGCCTCAAAGTTAAGCTGAGTTTATTTATTCGATGCCAACCAGAGTAAGAAATATTCAAATGAATATGTGGAAATGTGAACTCGATTTTATTTTACACAAATTTTGTAAAAAAATTCAACTATATAGTTTTGGAGAGATAGTAAACCATCATCATCATCTTTAAACTTTTCTAAAAGAAATTAGTTAGGATTTAATTCATGAAGAATAAAATGGACTTTACACTTTTGCATTTTGATTTGAATTAATTTTTTCTACTGCAATAGATTTCCACCAACAAACTGAGAAACATCGTTTCACTGACATTTTGAAAATAAAATTTTGAAAAATTAAAATAATCAAATTCCTGCTCTTATGTCGTTTGTATATCTATTATATTTTTAATTAATTTTTCATAAAATAATTTTTCGATTTTTTATTTTTTTGGTGTGACATTTGTTAAATTATCTGTGTGAGATATTTAAAAATCGTTCGCTGACAAGTATTTATAGCAATACAAGATCCATTAAGATTTATAAAGCCTAGTACGCACTTGTTTGTAAACTTTCCTTGAAATTGTTCCTGTTGTTCACGTACGAGAAGGTATTGATAAGTTCTTAACCTAACGTAGAAAACGTTACTGTATTTTAAAACAATTTTTTATTTATTCAACATAAAGGTATTCAACCTTTCAACTGTATACACTTAGCACAACGATCATAGTGTATTTTTAAATCTTTCAAAAAAAAAATTTTCTGCAAATCACTTTTCCGCAGTACATATTCAATGAGAACTTCTTTCCATTTAAGTTTTCTTTTAGTTTCGGAAAATAATAATTGGAAGGGGCTAAATCTGGTGAACAGGGAGTGTCGTCAATTAATTCGAAGATAATTTCATCAATTTTTTTGAAAGAAACTAAAGGATTTGTGAGCGGGTACATTGTCTTGTAAGAAAAACACAGTTGGTTAAGAACAAAGTAAGTAATAAAGTACCTACAGTTTCGTCCATAGTTATAATTCGATTCAAAAAGATAGATGGAATCCTCTTCAAATTGGTGGCAAAGCGCCGTCGAAGTTGTCGCCCTGAGTCGTTTTTGGTCACCATCATTGAGTATTTGGTGATCCATTTATTTAGCAGATATTTTCCCAAGTGCAAGCCATGATGTACTATGTCTCTACTATACGTTTTAGTCCAATTCTTCCATCCTTAAAGATGATGTCATGCACTGGCATCAACATTTTCTAGAGTGGACACTGAAATGTGTCTTCTAGCACGGCGTCCGCTTCAACCCAATTTTTTTTGGTGGTACACGAAGGACAATTCGCTGATGTCTGTGAATACCCAAGCAGATAAGTCAGCAAAATTGCTAAAACTGGATATCTTCATAATTATTTACTACGGATCATTTCAGTCAGAGTGAATAACCAAACAAGTCAAATATTTAATATTTTCTATGGATATATGCATGTAAATATCCAAACATATTTCTACAACATATTTAAAATGAATAATAATAATGATATGTTTATTAAGCACACAAACATGTTGAGACAAGTGAAACTGAAGTACATAGTATTCAATAACTACTAGCTACTACTTAAATCAACCACTACTCTAATTTTGAATTCAAGTATTAAACTTTGTGCGACAACAAGTTAATTTATTTCACTACAGGTTCATAAATTAACGATAGTGACTTATGTGCTTATTCACTGGGACTAGAGAATTATCCTTCAATATATCCACAATATCCGCATACATTTGCTTACCCAACAAACCTTTCAAAAATAAATACTTTATTACCGATACCGACCGATACTCAATTTGATCAAAAGTGAGATTTTTGTCTGACATATTTTCTTTAAAAATTCACAGTATATAAGAATCTACACAGTAGCGACACTAAAGTATAACTGTCACATTCGCCATTTTATTTGATACCTACTGATTTGCAAATTACATTACTTTTGCATATACGAGTAGGTATCAAACATTATGGCGTTTTTTTTTTGACATTGACGTTTAAGTGTTGCTACTAGGTAATTACTTATACTGTGGTGGAGTATTGGCTAACTCCCCACCCCTATTCTGCAACTTATAACGACATCGTTAAGTAACAAGTTAAGTGACATATTTTGACCAATCAGTGCTTAAATGCAACGCATTTCTGTGTACTGATTGGTTAAAGTATGTCAATTAACGATTTTCGCTATTTAACGATGTCCTTATGAGTTACAAAATAGGAGGGTAAATTTTTTAGCATCAAAATTAGAGGAACTATTTGTCAAAGCTGTCATGGTAACCGTTTTCGTTTTTGTTTATGGAAATCGTCCTGGGCTAACTATATATCAGTACCCCCTCGTAGTCGAACTTTCCCAAACAGTGTTTCCAAGAGTCCAGGCTTAATTGAGAAAATGTTAGCATATTTGAGTATGAAATGTCTGTTACGACAAACGACAACGCTGGTCCATGTAAACTTTACTTCTTGTCACCCATTTGAAATCAATGATAATAAACTGGAAAGCACAGAAAATATTTCCTAGTGTATTCTAGACTTAGGCCCGCTTTAATGCCTAAGTAGCAATTGTAGCAATTGTAAAAACAATACTTACTAAGGCATTAAACTGTACAACAATTGTAAAAACAATACTTACTATATTACTAATTTTTTAGAATTATATTTTAATTCTATTTAGAAAAGTGTTCTTGTTAAGCCTATAGAATTAGTAATTTTGCAACATTTATAATATTTATCGCTTTACTTTGCTTTTCTTTTCATTAATGAATTATACTGTTATTCGATTTGTAAGTAAATAAATAATAGAAGTATTTGTTCTATTCAAGTTCCATTATTTTAGTCTTAATTTTTCTCCTCCGAGGAAAACCTTTTTACCTATGAATACATAAATTCCGAATTTTCGCAACTTTCAAATTTATTATTTTACAGTTCCTGTACTTGTTTTGCAAAGTTTCCAGGACCGTGATTTATGGATTTATGTCAGTCCACAAGTGTAAAATCCACTACATACAATAAACCATAAACGAACGAAAATTTACTAGCCCGCGGGCGATGCAGAAGACTTCCTCGTCCTTAGGGGTGCTCCAGTTCTCCCTTCCACTGCGCCCCCACTTCTCCAAGGGGGGGTAAGTGCGTTACGTTGGGCTAGGTTAGGTCAACCCTCGTGCGTATGGTTTTTACATTCAGTATGCGACTGCTTTCCATGTGTGGTACCACATGACAGGTTACCGATTTCCTTACGAACGTATTAGTAAACAAGAACTTCCATGAAAGCACTCAAGTTCGCCTGAACTTTCTAAACCCACCCTTTCGCAATTTTGGTTCCGATTTTTTTTTAAGAATGTGCGTAGTAAAGTGACACGTTCCACACATGATTTTGAGAGACTGGACCGAGTGACTTCTTCAGAGCTGGCCGAGGAAAATCAACGATGATGCCGCTGTTACAAGAAAGTACACCGAAAAGAGGTAAGAAACTTTCAGAATTAATAAAAAATTAGATTAAGAAGTATTCCATTTTTGTTCAATTCAATTATTCAACGATTGTTTTACGATAAGGATTAATTGAATTTTCAATTAAATTTGCGAATAATTCACCTCCAATTACTGTTGTATGCTTTACGTTATATTGTTTATCTTCAGTTAAAAATCTACCGTCGCGCCGCAAGCATTGATATGTAATTAGGTACTGAAAAAGCTCAAGGGTTTCTTAATTTTTACGTAAATTTTATAATTAAAAGAATTTAATTTAATATTAAGCCAGTGAGATATTTAATTTTTTCTTTAATGTTTATTAAAAACATTTAATTCATGTAAATTAAATGATATTGATTGAATTGTATTCTGTTTAACAATGTGTAAACTTTTGTATAAAATCCTCGTAGAGTAAAATTTATTTATTATTTATTTTAAGTTTTCGGAGGACTATTTACTAAACTAGCTGTTTTCAAAAAATATCCACAGGTACATAATAAAATTATGTAAAAGTAACACAAAACTTTAACATCATTCTGATAAGGTAGAAAACGATGACCAAATTCTACTCGATTTTGAATTCTGTAGAATATGATATTCGATGTATTTTTGATTATTTAAGAAAGCTTTTTTGAGAGTGCTCTTCTACATAAGCCGATTCTTTACTCATTTCTCCAAAAAGTAGGATCTTGAATTCGTATTCAAAAAAATATATATCTTAAAAATTGATTGCAATGGAATCCTCGACTATTCTCTGGATAGATGTTTCGGTCTTATTTGGAGCCTCTTCAGCAGAAGAGTAGCGCGAGAACTCCAAGACGGTCTCATCGACTGGAAATTCAATATTTATACATTTAAACATTAGGTTAGGTCGCGACATCGCACGGCCAATTTTTGACCTGAAATTGCGTGAGAATTTGCTGAGGAGGATCCAAAAAGGGCCGAAACAGCTGACGAGGATCCCACTGCAATCAAAACCGACTTGCAAGTTGCAACAAATTTTCAAATTTCGCTGTAATGACATTATTTGGTCGCTTTGTATAGGATGACTTATTACTTTTGGGCAACAAATTGAGTGCTGTCTTTCATTTCTAAAACGATTTTAGGCCAAAACTTGGCCGCACGATGTCGCTGTTAAAATGTATCGTTGTCAACTTTAGGGTTTTAAAATTTCCTGATTTTTTCTCTAAATAACACCACAAAGAGAAGTTTTTTTTTAATATTAGAAAGTTTAGAACACTTAAATAAATTAAATAATTGTATATCAAGCCGAATAAACACAGATTATCATTATCATCCATTTACTATAATACTTCTAAAATAAAACATTTTTATTTTGAAAGCGAGCGAAATCGTATATATACATATTTTTTTTTTGAAAGCGAGCGAAATGGTACGTTTTTAACAAACTTGACGTTTCGCGGTTTATGTTGCTGCTTGATTAACCAAACAAGTTAAATACTTTTCTCTCATTTTCAAAAAGTGTTTTCTCTTAGATATCATGTTTTACATTGCAATGATAAACATTATTACACTTATTGCCTAATTGCTAAAAATCTCAACGAAACTCAAAAATCATGAAGCAATTTGTAAAAACTGTGACGACACGAAAAAAAAACTGCTGAAGCCGATAGGTCAAGACGGGAAATAAACTTTGTTTTCAAATTATTTTTTTTTGAAATTAACTTCTTATCATTTGTATGACAAGTTTTTAAAATTACTTTTCCGGAATACCTAGTAAATTCCTCAGTAATCGACGTTTCGCTGACAAAACCGTGAATCGACAGCGAAACGTCCATTACCGAGCGATTTAAAAAGTGGCCGAGGTATATTGCATATTATTAAATAAATTTGATTTGCATCTGTATTTTGCAATTACGGAATTGGTTAGTTAATATTGATAATTATTATTATCCAAAGAAATAATAAAAAGTAAACTTTATCATTTATCACGAACGTAAGCTTTATCGTTTATCACAAAAGTAAGCTTCATCGTTATCACAAAAGTACATACGTCTTATTTTAAAATAATGAATACTATAGATTTTCAAATAATAAAAATTGTACATTTTGCACAATGGAAAAATTCATTTAACCAAAAAAAATTAAAACTTCTTTTCAATATTTGAAGAGTAAAACAAAAAAATATAAAGTAATTATAACAAGTCGTTAATAAGAAATAAATAGACAACTTGTTTTCATGATTATTATGTAACTAACGTTTTTTAAATGATTTTTTAGTGCCGTCGCGGCCGTCGGCTAAATCTTGGCGATTCCAAATTGTAAAGTATTAACGAGCTTCAAGCCGTCCAGAAATCGAATATAAAGGAAATAGAAAGGAAGAACATTCCGATGCCTCTTATCATTACAAACAATAACGCGTGATAAGAAAGTAATGGCTAACGGCGGCAGCCAGACGACGCTATTATCGTTGTTCGTTTCATAAAACAAAACTTATCGCATTTTACACTTATTGTTTTAACGTTAATAAATTAACGTTTGATGCATTTTGAAGGCGATAATGCAACTCGTTGCAGGCCATTTAATATCAATTTACAGTTTTTCATTATCAGTTATCACCCATACCAGTGTTTATATCATCATGTTCAAGTGAACATTTTATTAGTTGATTAATTAAAATTAATGCAAAATGTTTAATTTAAGTTTTCCATAATTTTCGTTTAGTTATTTTACTGAGGAAAATAATTTTCTAAAGGCCTGAATTAAGTATTCGTTTATTATTTTATTAACAAAAGTGTTACGTATGTACCAACGTAAGCTGAGATTTCTAGTGTACTTAAGAAAAAAATTATTCCAGGCTCTATGTACAGGGCGATCAATGTCAACTGTCCTGAGTTGGCAATACTTAATTTAAGGTGGGATGCCTGAATAATTGGCTACAGTGGTGTATGTCACCGCCTGGTTTTAAAAGGTTATGTTATCTGTATGGTATTATTGTTTATTTTCAGGTTTCTCTGTAGGTTCGCTAATAAACATGTTAAAAATAGCAAAAAACAATACTACTTTACAGATTTATTAATGCTTTCAATCGTGCTAGTGTAATGTAATACGAACACAGAATCTTATAAGTTTTTTTTTGTAGATACTCAGGTTCACGAGGTTCGTTTTCAGGTTGTCAAACAATGCTAGATTACTAAGCTTGCGTTTAGTTGATGAACGAACCATTAGAGTTTAACGAGCTCAGTCGGACTCTATTCTAAACAGAATTCTGACTGCCGTGGATACCTTAGGCTGGCTGCACCACGAACACAGCACAGCCGAGGATTTTGTAACATATTTGAGTAAACGTAATACCGCACCTTGCATGCAGTAACACGTCACACATAGACAGCAGTGAATTTTAACTCTGTCTAGGCTGTCTCCTTTGTGGAACGAACACAGTTTTCCTCGGCCTCTGCTAGGATATTTTCCTACGCTGGACTCTGCTGCCCCATCAACATATTAAACGAAACTGACAACGACGCCCATGTATTAAACGCAGGGTTAATTAAACTTTTCGACCATATTATTTCTTTCACGGTTTGATTTGCCGCAATGTATGCAGCCTCAGTGTCAATAATGCCACCACTCTGCTTCATTGGCAAGCAATTGTATCATCCAATTTTACTACAATGCCTGTTGTCGATCTTCTGTTTCTTCATGTTTCCAGCATAATCTGCATCGCTGAATGCTTGCAGATGATCATTTTGCTTTGCTGGATAGTAAAGTCCCATAATCATAAGTTTTTTAATAGCTACATGACACAGGCACTCTTATTAAATTTTAGTGTTTTTTACTTACAATTTTAAAAATCATGCAGAATCATAAATGGCATTGTCTTATTAAAGAAAGATTTTTCTCAACAGAAGTAAAAGTACCATATCAGACGGCTCGCCGGCCGAAAATAAATAGGTATAAACATGAATCTGAATCATGTTTGTAAACTATCAAACATAAAAATATACTAATGTAGGGATTTTCTTGCTGCCAACCCCGGACACTTGAGATTGACCACTTTGTATTTGCATACAATCTTTTCGTGGACACTTAAAATTCATGGTTTTTGAAAAAAGCAAATTCTGTTCTTTACAAATCTGTTTTACAAAGCCTTTAAAAAAGTTCGTGGACGATAGATTTTCTTCATTGTACGAATATTATTGCACTACAATTTTCCTTGTGATTCTTGTTTCTCATTTCTTGGTTCTGATAAGGCCTGTTTGTTATTCTGCACTAGTGTACACTTTTTTTTACGAAATATGCTTTAATGACTACGTTTATCTCGCACGTTCAATCGATTGAAATAATAATGTTTGAATCCCGACATAAACTTATCTAATTGATTGAGAACTTAGCTCAATCCGCCTGAAAATGGGGATATAAACAGGAATTCAAATTATTATTGCTATTGGCTAACTTCATGTTATATAAACATGTTATAATACCAAATTACTAGCACTGCCATTAATTTATTTCTAAATTATCCATTTCAACTTGACATAATAAACACAAAGCTACAGCTGATGGTTAACAATTATTATTGGTTGTCCGTTGTAAGCATCTAAAGTTAGCAACTCAATGAAACTCAATGCATTTCTTTTTATTTTATTTCTGTTTCAAGCTGATTGAGGTGCATGATCAAAAACACAGTTCAGATACACGAATCCACTTGAAATCTCAATCAGATTGAATGTGCGAGATAAACTTAGTCAATGAAGCCGGAATTCTTTGTTAATGTCCCAGTACGAATCATACTCATTCATACTGACATACCACACAAACATTTCAGGTTGCATTAAAGCGTATTTTGCACATTGGTGTACCCCGGTGCACGATAACAAACAGACCTATAATTTGTTTGGTAGTGTCTCTTCTTATGTATTCTATTTCCTTTCTTGTCCCTAGGCATCGTTATCACTCTTACTTTAATGTAAATTTTAATTTAATTCTAATTATTTCTTCTCAGTCACCAGACTAATTGCCTGATTGCTTCAATCAATATACCTTTTACAATATTTCTCGACTCAAAAGATTTACTTTCTTCACTTAGAACGCCCTCATCGCCCTTGATCAAGAATGGATCGCAGAGAAGTTGGATTCCGCTGCTTCATATTCATACCAATTTGTTCAATTTCGAAACAATTAAGAATATCCAATATCCTGTGAATCACTTTGATTTTACAATGCATTTTTGAAGTAATTTTTGCTTTACAATAATGTTATGGCATTTATGGTTACAGTTTATGCTTGATTTTGTCGAAAAGAATTGTGGTTTTTGCCTCGTCTTCAAAATGTTATCAAAATATCTTTAAGGGCGATATTTCAGGCGTTATTGAAATTTGTCTCAAACCAAAAAATGCTTCAAAATTCCACTCAGGTCTTAAATACTTTTGGGCTCTTGTTATTGTGTTGAACAGCTTTTATTTTTTAATACTTCTTGTCTTGTTCTTATTTTTTAATACGTCTTTTTTAATACTTCTTTTTAATACTTCGATTTGTCGACTCGATCAACTGAGGAGAGCCTTTTGAGAAAGTGCCATCAATGAAGTGATCCAAGTTGAGGGGTTCTTATTGTTCTCGTCAGTAAATTTCCATCGAAGAATATTCTCTGTTGGTTTATCTGTATGTACTGAAAGCTTAGAAATATTTCTGGCATAAGACTCATTAACTGCTTAAATGTTTGGGATTTTTACTGGTGAGATTCATATTGGGGATATACTGGTCATTGGCGTTGGATAACGTCATAGTATTCAGTAGTTCTGAGTCTAGATCTGGAATTTCTGGAATGAAACAAGTGGTTCGACTCCGCACCTATCTCTATGTATACTTTATCGCGGTGAAGAGCTCCATGGTGATGTTAGTAACCAAGAAGTTAACTTAATAAAAATTTTGGATGTATCTTAGGTTACTATAAATAACGACGAAGGGCGAAGCTACAATGTTAACAAGGAAATAGTGTGGCGCAATTATAAAATAAAATTGTACAAAACCTACCTTAGGAGGAAAAATGGAATTGTATAAACTAGATAACCAAAGTTATCATGGTCAACAGATTATTGTAGAAATATTAAAATTAATGTAAATAGGGACAATACAAACGTTTTTAAAAAAATTAATTTGCCGAAAAAGGATAGCTATGTAACTTGAAACTTAAGAATTTTTTAAACCAGAATTAGCAGAAGCTGCACAAAGATTGTAATCGAAACATGTCGGCCAAAGAATAAATGCACCGCTGATCCTCTTCGTCTTTATTTATAGTAACCAAAGACACATCCAAAATTGTTATTAAGTTATCTATATCTTATTATCATTTCAGTATATTTTGGACCAAATTCATTTTTTTGATGTTCTGTACCATATAGATTTCAATTGTATCATAGAAAATGTCCAATCAGGATTAAGATTCCATTCACAACAGGAATTTTGAAAAATTATGCAAAGTTCAGGAAAAATTCCCTCGACATAGAGAAGTTTCGAAGTTTACGAATGTCTTTAATATATTGTAAAATATTATGAACAATTTAAGCAGCGACATCCTGCGATCGCTTTTTGACACGAAATTTGTTGCAATAATAACATTCTTTTTTTGTTCGTCTTGTTCCTCGTCTTCTAAAGGCGGTTCTGGTCTTTCAGAAATGTGAGAATTTACTTCCACCAACTGGCCAATTCTATCTAATATTGAATATCTTTCATCAGATTTTATATTATTTTGTGATCCCCGCTGAAGATTAAAAATTCAATGAATCAATCCGCTCAGTTTCCTCCTGTAAAATCCTAAGCTTTTGATTTGTCACTTGTATCTGAATTGTATCCTTCTGTACACTCTTCATTCTATCACTCATCATCTGATGGTTCACAAGCGAAACAGTAACATCTAATTTCCAAATATGTATTTACCCATCTATTGATTGATACTCGTGCAATTACAACATCTTTTCTTACTGTTGTTTCCAGGGTTGTTATTTCCTTCTTTGTTTCTACCATGTGTCCCAATAAATTTTTGATAAAGGTAGGTCATGGAAGTGTAAATGTATGTCTAATCTACAACGCCAAGCAGCTTTTGAAGTTAGTGACACATCAAGCTGTAAATTGTTGCAAATTAAACTTCAATTTTTCTTAACTACTCAAGAACTAGGCAATAGTTTAATGTAATAATTTATCATCCGTGGTCTACCTTTATCAAAAATTTATTTGAATATATATAGTATTGTCTCGTTCAGACATACTCGTATTCTTGTTTCATATACCGGGTGGCAAGTTTCAAAACCGAACATAGGAAACTTGCATTGAAAAGTACGTTTATGGAGATTGCTGCTCGCCATTTAAACGTACAGAAATGGTAATGGTCTTAAAGGAAAGAGAAAATTATGACCAATATTGCTGAGCTAAAATTATTGCTATTATTGTTAATAATTTCGTGAAAATTAAATTTTTAAATTTCATCAGAAAAATTTAGTTTCCATCACTATGGAAATTAACCAACCGATAAAGTTTTGTCAGATTTGAAGCTTTCAAATATTTTCTTAACTGAAAATAATTCACTCAAAAAGTGTCATGAATAATTACACAGATCCAGAAAGGATTTTTATTTTGAAAACATTTTATAGCGGTGTTGGGCTTCGGACAGTACGGGATTTATTTTCCGTAAAATTCGACGACAAACCAGTACCTTCTGTGTCGACAATACACGCCATAATAAAGCGGTTTGAAGAAACAGGTAGTGTCATTCCGAAGAAAAGGGGTGGTACGTGATAATATTATTTTTGTTAATTATAATCATAAAGTAAATCAATCTTTGTTAGGCAATCGAAGAATAAATAACGTGCAACTGGAAGAAATGGTGCTGGGAATGATTAATGTTAATCCAACTTTCAGTAGCAGGTATATTGCTCAAGAATGCAATGTATCTCACTCTACTGTAAAGAATATCTTAAAAAAACATAAATATCATTCCTACAAATTCAATCGTCATCAAGAAATTTTTGAAATTGATGAGGAAAGTAGGAGAGTATTTTGCGAAGAAATGCAAGAGCGAATAAATCGCGACAGAAGTTTTTTATCCTTAATATGTTTTACGGATGAATGTACCTTTACTCTGAATAATGAACCTAATGTACAAAATTCTCGTTACTGGGCACAAGAAAATCCTCGATTAAACTTAAATACTAGAACACAATATCCGCAGAAAATTAATGTTTGGGCAGGGATTTACAATAACAGAATTATTGGGCCGTTCAAAATTTTAGGAAATTTAAACTCCGGATTGTATTTGAATCTTCTAATTGATGATATTGGTCCTGCTTTAGAAGAGATTGCACGCCCTAATGAAGAGGTCTGGTTTCAGCATGATGGGTGTCCAGCCCATTTCAGCATGGAAGTAAGAAACTACCTAGATGCTGTTTTTCCTGATCATTGGATTGGACGCGGTGGAGTTATAAATTGGCCAGCCAGATCTCCTGATTTGGCACCGTGTGATTTTTTCTTGTGGAGCCATATCAAGAGCAAAATTTATAAAAAGAGACATGAAAATCTCGATTCTCTTTGGGAATCAACTACTACCGAATGCCGTTTATTAACAGACAGACAATTGGCTAATGTTCGGAATTGTTTTTATAATCGGTTAGGATATTGTTTAGTACAAAATGGTGGTTTGTTTGAACACCTCTTGTAAAATAACTCGTGTCTAAATAAAAACCTGGTCAAGTAGGCTACATTTAGTAGTTCTGCTATGTAAATGCAATGGATAAATTCTCGATCACAACCCACTTGACCAGGTTTTTATTTAGACGCTCGTTATGAATTAGTTTCAATGTTAAGTTTTGAAATTTCGTACTGTCCGAAGCCCAACACCACTGTAAAAGATTTTTAAAATAAAAATCCTTTCTTGATCTAAATAATTACTCGATACATTTTGAGTGACGTGTAAATAATTTTCAATTAATAGGAAATAATTGAAGGTTTCAAATCTGACATACTTAGCAAACTAAATTTTTCTGATGAAATTTAAAAATTTAATTTTCACGAAATTAATAACAATAATAGCAATAATTTTAGCTCAGTAATATTGGTCATAATTTTCTCTTTCTTTTAAGACCATTACCATTTCTGTACGTTTAAATGGCGAGCAGCAATCTCCATAAACGTACTTTTCAATGCAAGTTTCCTATGTTCGAGTTTGAAACTTTCCACCCGGTAGATTACATTTTAAATAAAGACGTTGTAAATTCAGTGAGAATGCAGTTATTGATAAATTTTATAAAAATTCTCAGACTTTTCTTAACAATAAGAACAATTTTGATAAGAGAACTAATTTGATAACTTTTTTTCAAATTTGCCAAAATCCGAAACTTGTAATGTGATTAAAAATCGTTTTAAAAATTCGGCAAAACATTCATTTGTCTCCAAGTTAAGTACAAGAACGACGAAATTATTATTCTAATGTATTTTGTTTGAAGTTTTTTTCGGTTTTTCGATCCAAAATTCGAAACCTCTTTCAATTATGTAGCTAAGCTTATTACACTTACTAAGAATTCAGTCTTCACAAGTTAAAGAGATTTTTTCCCAATTAAAAATTTTATGAAATATGTTATAACATGAACAATTTATATTTGTTTACTCGGATGTTGTAATTGTATTAAAGATTGACTAACATTTTTAGATTCTCAAGAAAGCCTCGAAAATTTAAATTTATTTAAAAATTCATTTAAATTTTGTAAATCAGATCCGAAAATCATAGAATTTATGTCTTTTGTTAATGTGAAAGAGTTCTAAGAATAATTTGGAACGGTAATCAATTCTTTTTCTAAAATTTTTACACTTTCAAAATCTAAAAAATGTTTCCTAGATTGATAATCTTGGGCTAAACCACAAGTTTTTGACATTTTTTATGACAGATTTATAATTAAAGTAGACTTTTGCGCGATGAAAATTTGTGTAATAAATTCTTTTTAATATCTAACGGACACTTTAAAAGTGATGGAACTGTGGATGAGCAATGTATTTCAAACACTTGCAGTCGTAGGAAAAACTTTATTAATTAGAAGAACAAATTATTATGTGACAGTGTATATGTGTATTTTTTATTTACTACTTGTTTTACTTGACAACAATAAACCATCTAGTATGCTGGATGCTATTTCAACCACACTTCCCCTCAAGTCGCAATTAGAAACAAAATAAACTTCTACTAATGAAGAGATCTGAGTCCAAGAAGTTGTACACATTTCTCGTGCTGTATTCTTGGCAAACCTTTGGTAAAAACATCAGCCGCCATTTCATTAGTAGGTACATATTCGATGGACACTAGCTTCTTCTTGACGGCATCACGCACAAAATGATGACGAATTTCCAATTTCCTTGCACCCATGTTATCATTTCTGAGTATGACCTCATCCAGATTTATTCCGAAAATTTTTAGCAACCTTCTCATGTATAAGGCTTCTTTAGTTGCATCTGATAGGGCCATGTATTCGGCTTCTGTTGATGACAAGGCGACAGTTCTTTGCTTCTTCGATTCCCAGCTTACTGCCCCTCCGCTGACAATAAAGGTGTAGCCTGTATATGATTTTCGGTCTACGTTGCAACCACCCCAATCAGCATCAACATACATGGTCGAAGGAGTATCAGAACGAGTGTAAACGAGTCCTGTCTCTCTCTCTACCCTTTAAGTAACGTAACTCACGTTTGGCAGCCTTCCAGTGAGTTTCTCCGTGGCAATCATTGAACTGACTTAGGTAACTAACAGCATGTGTTATATCAGACCTCGTACCCACTGACAAATACATTAACGCACCTATTAATTCACGATATGGATTCTTCTTTTTGCAGTCTTTGACTTCTGGTTTAGGTAATTTTAAACCTACTTCCATTGGTGTCGACACTGGTTTACAGTCGAGCATTTCAAATCTGCCAAGGATATCATTTATGTACCTTATTTTTGAGACTGACAGTAAATTTGTCCGCAACTCAGGAATGTGTAATGTGTCATTTAAAATCACATCGCTCTTCTCACCATTCAGTGATGTTGCAATTTCTGCAGTTCCTCTAGCTTTTATTTCTGCAGATGCATTGCTAGCCAACTTCAGTTTACCCATTTCATTCTTGTTGATTTTCGTAAACAAATTAATGGCTCTGCAAAGATGAGATGTAGACCCACTGTCAAGACATCAAACATTTTTGACAGTAGTGTCAATAATTTGACATATGTCATTTTGACCGGTGGTAGATAAAAAGGGTGCGCGTGAAGATTTTTTACCGTTCACTTTCTGAAACGTACAATCGGCAGCTTTATGCCCTTTCTCATGACATTTATTACATCTGAACTTGAAAGGTTTTTCTTCTTTTTTAACTTCTTTATCGTTAATTGTGTTTCTGTTTCTTCCATTTCTTCTTCTTCACAAACATAGCTTCCTGAATTGAACTTGAAGAAGCTGCATTTCTTCTTGCATCATACTTGCTCTTCAATTATTTTGATTCGCAGGTTTTCTGGTGTAGGAAGATCGTCACGACTTTCAATGGCAATTCTAAAGTTTTCGAAACTTGATGGTAAACTATACAGCATCATTATCTGGATTTATGTTAACGTCCATATCTGACAATTTGTCAACTGAATCGAAAAAATCATGCAAATGTTCACGAACGTCACCGTTTTCACTCATTTTTTGCAATGTAAGACCTTTTAACAATGTAGCCTTACGAGCAGGTCCTTTAGATTCAAACAAGTTTTCTAATTTTACCCATAGCTCACGTGATGTTAAGCAGTTTTTAACCAGTTTCAATTGACTTGCACCAATAGATAAAATTAAATCTGACTTGGCCTTTTCGTCCTTAATCTTCCAGTCCCGAACTACAGCAGCGTTATCTTCTGTTGGTTCGGGCTTCATTATTTCGCCACTTATGTAACCCCAAGCGTGATTCTTCACTAATAGGGCATGCATTTGCAATTTCCAAGTGTCATAATTTTCATGTCCGAGTGCTTCAATATGTACAACACTGTTCGTATTCATTGTTTAAATTATATAGCGTTTAAAAAATACACAATAATGTTCCGTTTGTCGTGATAATGTTCGAATATTCACCAAACAGTTTCTTAACGTTTGCACCTATGTATAACTTCGCACAACAGTTTCTTCGTACACTTTCAAGTCCTTTTCTACAAACCACAAACCGGGTGCCACTTTTATTTTTCTTAACCAGTACTTCGTGGTCGCACGAATTGAAGTTTCCTTTCCTCAACTTGTGTTTCAAAATTCAACGCTCCAGGTATCTGGGCCCATAACCTGATGGAACTGTGGATGAGCAATGTATTTCAAACACTTGCAGTCGTAGGAAAAACTTTATTAATTGGAAGAACAAATTATTATGTGACAGTGTATATATATATATGTGTATTTTTTATTTACTACTTGTTTTACTTGACAACAATAATCCATCTAGTATGCTAATTCACCAACAAAAAAATCTCTCATTTTTTCAACGTTTCACTATCGATTGATAGCTTCGTCAGGAGTAAAAAATAAATATATTTTTTTAAAATTATTTTTCACTTCAATCGTGAGATTTTTAAAGTGTCCGTTAAAGATTAAAAAGAATTAAGAATGTTTGTCTTTTCATCTTAAGTTAAAATGGCTTCGTGCTTGTAAATCCAGATTTGAGAATGGTCGATAGAACCGAAACATGTCATCTTGTTTAGCCTTGTACCAATATAATTCACATTTTCTAACGAAGTTTTTTGCGACCTTGGCACGTCGTTTTGCAAATTTTATTTCAATCAGTCACAAACATCATGGATAATCCATTATTATTTAATTAAGTAATAGTTAAAACAGATTTATGTTGTGAAATTCGTAATTTTCCAATTGGAGATTTGTCCCATATGTAAACCTTGTTACATTCTGAGCAAAAAATAGAATAAACAATGCTAGATTGTAACAGAAGTGAAGTTTTATATTGAATTTTACTGAAGAGATTATTAATAGTTTTCAAATTGTACTTCTTTGGTTATTATTAAAGTGGTACAATTTAAAATTTGTGGAATTTTTTTTGTAAATTATATTAGAATTCGAATTTAAATTTTTTAATTTTGGTAATTAAGACTATTATTAAATAAAATTTTATCAAGTAAAAAAGAGGAATAACCTTATTACAAAACAATTAATTTTTGTACATCTGTAAAAAAAAACTATGAAGGCAAAGTAATTTATTTCTCTACCAGGTAATATGGTTGAAAACACATAAAGAAGTTTGGACCGAAAAACCTAAAAAGCAACTGCAAACAAAATAGACATTCACCCAACGGTCGATACTCCTATATTAATTGTAGAATTTAATTTATTGCGCTTAAATAACTTTCTTATAAAATGAAAAATAAGAAAAAAAAAGCTTCTGTATATTATGAAGTTATCCTTTAAGAATTAGGTACAATATTATTATAGAAAATATAATAAGTATTAAGAATTAAGAAAAATATAATAAGTATTAAGTTAAGTTGTTAATTTGAATTACATATTTCTTTTTAAAGTTTATTGCGTCATTCTTATCATGAATTCATTGTTGTTCTATAAAATTTCTTAAAGGTTGTCGCAGTTAAAAATTAATTAAAAACGAATATCCGACATTGAAACTGGGCCTCGCTCGAAAGTTTCTCCTCGGCATTGCCATAATGAATCCCAATACGAGTTCGGGGGCAATTAAAAGTTAAAAACTGCATTACAAAAGCCTATCGTCAATTCAAAGCAGCGATTCATAACGATCGTAATGAGAACAGTAATGAATCTCGGATGTCAAAACTCCACCCCGTGTTGTCCTGCGAAGAAGCGCAGACGCGAGCCATTATCCTTTGCCATTATCTCCTCCCCTTGCTTCATTAGAAGCTTCTTGCCCTTAACCCTTCCCTTTTCGTTCCACGATTCGACGATCGAATTAATTCGGCGCTCAGAGTTTTCCGGTTTCTTGAAAAAATCGCATGTAACAAACATGTGTGCACGTGATACATTCCGGTTACAATAGAGCCCAAGATAATCGACAATGGCCCCAAGACGTTCGAATGGTGTTCGCTCGAGTGCCCCGCCAAAATACGCGCGCCGGAGACCTTTGCAAACGGCTACAGTCGTGACAGGCATGTTATTTATCCAACATTACGCACAAATGCTAAACTGTCCGTATAACCCATGTGTCAATAGAATACCTCTTTCAAACGTTTCCCTGCACGTCGGACGTGAATGAGCGAGAACCTCTTGTCAATGCCGGATGATTCGACAGTTTCGTTTATGTGCTTCTGAATATTTGCGGTAATTGCTTCCCGAATTTATCTATCGTTTGTGTTGCTTTTTCACAATACAAGTTGCGCAATTTCAGTTGTATTTCCTTTATTATACTTTCTTAAAATTAATTTACTTACAAACAAATAAACTGGAGAAACTGTCGACTCTAACTGAAGAAGAAACTTCCTTCGAATATTTTTTTTTAATCATGGGCTGCAGTTATATTCAGTTTCAAATTTAGGTCTGCACCTTCCAACAGTATTAAAACATTAACCTTCAAATTGAACTACTTATGCTTTTCTATACATATACTTTACTTTAAAAAAGTAACTTGGTAAATTTGCTCTTATTTCTTTCTCACAATGTTTTTAATAAGATCTTTCTTTTCTGTATATGGATTTCCTCTGTTATGATCCAAAGCTTTCGATATGTAAAAGTTAGCCTCTCGTTTCCATAATTATGACTTGTCTACACATCTCTATCTTCTCAGTTTATTTTGGAAAAATTTCTCTTATGTTTGGTTTTTGGGTATCAGAAATTTTCGTTTTTTCATAACCGCGGCCAAAGTAAGATGATTGAGAAAAAGCTTAAAACAAATAAACCAAGTTAATTACTGTGTCGCATACGCACATTCGCTGGTTGTATTAAGATGTATATGAATAGGTCTTTCGCTTCGTCCTTCAAGTTTTGTACCTTCTTTTCCATCAAACTCTTTAAAACAGCATCTCTACATCTCTTTTCAGGTTTTCCTTTCTAGCTTCTTCTTCTATAATCCGATCCTTCCATATTATTTCTTGTACGATCCTTCCATTCAGTGTCCTAGCCATTGTAATTTCCTTGATACTATTATTTCATCTATTTTTGGTTCATGGTAACTTTCCGTTTACTTCTCCTCTCGTCCTCTTGATATATCCATCTTCTTCCGTTTTCTTCGCTCCTAATGTTCTTCTGATTATCTTTCTATTCCCTCTCCTTAAATCTTCTTTTAGCTTCTTGGTTTCACAGCCATACAGTGCAGTTGGCCTTTTAATACTGTATCATATTGATATTTGGATTTTGCCAATTGTTAACTGCTCCTGCGCAACTATTTTGCTTTCATGTCCTTCTGTTGATCTCTTTTCCCTTTTTACATTTCGTTCGTGATTAGTGACGCTAGGTATATGAATTCCTTTACTTTTTCGAACCCAAATTCTCCTTGTTGCGTTGTCTGTACAAATTCTCCCTTGAGTTCCTATCTTATAATTTTACTTTTTCTTCTATTTGTAGGCCAATTTGGTTGCCATCTTTTAATACATATTATCTTTCAGCTCTTCTCGTTTCTTGCTGCTTAAGGCAGGCGATCATATTACTTGATGACTCTTACACGTTATATTACCCATCCCTATTTATCTGGACCTCCTTTACAGTCTTTTCCAATGCTAAGTTTAATAGGAGAGTTGAAAGGATTTTCCTTGTTTCGTCTAAACACTTTCAGATATCTCACATTCTATTCAATTATTGTATCTATTTATTGTATTAAGACATACTATGGCATAAATGTGTTGAGTTCAGTAATGTACAAATAACTTCCAATAAAGTATTATTCTTACATCGTTTCAACCCTGCGGGCTCTTCTTCCATTCTACTTTTCTGAAATAACTCTCTAACTTCAATAATTCTTATGTCATGATCTTTCTTCTTCCTATTGTCATTCCATCGTCGTTTATTCTGATATGTCCCATTCCTGGACCGTATTGAATCAAACCTTGCCTCTCAGTTGTTTTTTAATTCAACATTCTTTTCATCTTTATTGACTAACCATTGGTTTCACAGCCAAATGGCACTTCCGAGGATGTTATTCTTAACTTTTGTCTTTCTTAATCAATTTTCTGTGGACTTGGCTTTAGTTTCAATATTTTTTTTTACTAATAGAACGCATGCGTACTTTAATAAGTTTACAGTATTAGTTTTTGATGATTGTTTTTAAGGATTGATTGAAATCGTAATGCCCAGAATATTTTGAAATGAAATTATGAAAAATACTTTATTTTGTCTTGTTTATAAAGACATACCTGTTTGAATTGGCTTCCGGTTGGAACCGCGTCACGTTGACTTCTTCTACTGCCGACGTTTCGTTCTTCGTTCCAGTCTCAACGACTAACGAGAAGCAGCAGCAACACCACCAGCAGCAGCAGCCCTGAGGAAGTTCTTCTGCAAGAGGAACGAAACGTCGGCAGTAGAAGAAGTCAACGTGACGCGGTTCCAACCGGAAGCCAATTCAAACATGAACGACGGCCGCGGAAGCCTTCAAGTTAAATAAAAACATACCTATATACGATGAGAAATTATATAGTATTGTTGCATATAAGAGGAAGAGAAACTCTTTCTCTACGTCTTCATCATTGATTTTTCTCTTAAATACAATAACCGTGTAGTTCTAGAAATGTTTACTACTGTTTGAATTGATTTAAGAGAAAGTGATCCGTATTTAACGAGTTCCATTGATATTTCATTGTGCTCTTTGTATCGTTATGATCGTTTACATTTTTCTTGCTGAATGATTTTTTTCTTCATTGTACATTTTGTAATCCTCATGTTGGTGTCATTCATTTATATTTAGGTCACTTGTTTTCGTTCTGGGCAAAAAATACACTGCGTATTTTCCCCATTGTGTGGAGATTATATTCGTTATGTTTCGTAAAGCTTTCAAAGATGTTTTTAATTTCTGTTTTTGTTTGCTTTTGATAACGCATTTATTATTATTTCAGAAATATTGTCATCGAGAGAAACAATGAAAGTGGAATCAGAAGAGACGACAACTCTGAAGAATCCTCTAACGTCCGTGGCATTCCCGTCCTTTCCGAATTCGGCGATGTTCACCCCATCACAGCTGCTAATGGCAAGCCAATTAATGGCGGCGTCTGGCCTGGGAATCCCCGCGAACCCGGCGTTTTTCCATCCAGGTCTTTTCGCGTCGGCTTGGACGCCGAATTCGCCACCCTCTCCGCCTACTAGTAGCGAACAATTATCGCCCGCCTTAAAATCGCGAAAGCATAACAACAACAACAACGTGGTGACGAGCAGCAGCTCAGATGCGAAATTATCGAAGCGGAAGTCGACGAAAAAAGCGGAAGAAGATATTCCGCTCACATCGCCCACGTCGAGCTCGTCGTCGCCGCCGTCTAGCAGCGACGCCGTCAACAAAGATAGCAATCGCGACAAACAATTTACGTGCGGGGTTTGTAATCGATCGTTTGGTTACAAACACGTTCTCCAGAACCACGAGCGCACGCACACAGGGGAAAAACCGTTCGAATGCCCCGAGTGCCACAAGAGATTCACACGCGATCACCATCTGAAGACGCACATGAGGCTGCACACCGGCGAAAGGCCTTATCATTGTGAGCATTGCGACAGACAATTTGTCCAAGTGGCAAATCTAAGAAGACATTTAAGGGTGCATACAGGCGAACGCCCGTACGCCTGCGAACATTGCTCGTCTAGATTTTCCGATTCGAATCAACTGAAAGCCCATCTGCTAATCCATACAAACGAGAAACCGTTTTCCTGCGATCGCTGTCACAGTAAATACAGAAGAAGACATCATCTGATTCAACACAAGTGCGGCATTCCCGATAAAGAAGCTAGCCCGGATATACCTGACGAAAACGAAGAAGATACTCGGCAAAAAAGGATGCTACGAATACCCAGCGCCCCTCTGGTAACTCTGCCACTGCGCGTCACTCTACCAGAGCAAACCGAACCAGAAGATCTATCGATGAGCACGGGCCTGCACTCGCACAGCAGTGGCGATTCACCCCTGTCGAGGTCACCCAGTTCAAGGGAGGATCCCGACGAAGAATACGATCTGGACGACTCTTCGGCGGCGATCTTTCTACAGCGGAGGCTCCCCCAGAGTCAGTCCTAGTCCGGTTTTATTTGTTCTAACAAGTACGGGTATGTCAAGTCAACTTGTCATTCATTGTCAGGGATGTTTTGTTTAATTTATATTGTATTTGTATATTACGCGATGTTCTGTACAGTCTGGTATGCAAGTTCCTCAACAATAGCCTAGTTTTCGCTTCTGTAGATGTGTGAATGTTTCCTTTTTTTTTTTTTTTCAGAGTCACTTCACCCTTCATTCGTGACGTTAACGCAAAATAAATCTGCCTTAATTTTTCCTGTATATATGTATATTTTTTAAAGTAATACTTTTTTTATAGATAGCATCTAACCAGTGCGTAGATATAATAAATAATTGCCTAAATAGCTTACGTGCACTTTTTTGTTGTGACAACTTTAGGCCAAATTCAATCATACTCAACTTGATTGAATCTGATGCTATTTGAAATTCGAAAACACTTTAATTTACATTTTAATGCTTTTTGACTTTCTATCGTAAGTCACTGATGATCAAAATACCTGAACTGACCATAAACTTGATTATACGAAGCATTTCTGAATTTCAAATAATGTCAAACGACCAAGTTTGAATATGAGTATGAGAAGGGTCTAATATTTTTTTTATTATTATTCTTTTGGAATAAATTTATTAGCCTTTTTTAAACGTGTTTGGTTAACATGTGATATTTTATGTTTTGAAATTTGGAGACTTCAATGAAACATCAAGTTACAAGCCAAATTATTTTGAAACTTTTTCAAAAGTTTCCCAATCATTTCAAAATTTTTATTGGTAAACGCAATATATAAAATTCTATTCCATGTTGGTGATATTGTACAGCTGGTTAGATGCATTTAGTTTTCGTTTCTTTTTTTAATTTATTTTTGTCATGTTTTGAAACTAAGTCAATTTCGACTTCTAAAACATGTTTTAGGATAATAAACCGGTGAATATTTTAAGTTTCTAAAAATACTCTTTTCCTGGAAGCATTTTTATAATCTAGTTCGGTCACTCCCGTCCTGTAATTTTAGTGCCGGAACAATTTGGCATCTGCGGACTACAATTCCTGCCGCTATCTACCTGCAAATCCGTTTTGCATATCGGCTCGCAAAACCGTAAATTATACTGCTCCAGTTTATTGCAACAGACCGCAAATCGGTCCTCCGGGTGCCTGCGTTTGTGCGGATGCGGTCGTTGCACTTGTCTTTCGAGGCCTCTTTGCAGATAAGGGTTGAAAGCGAAGTTATGGGTGGACGGTGCTTCGGCCTCTAATTCCGAACGTATTTCAAAGTGACAGGGGTTAATCTTTTAAATATCAGTTGACGACACTCGAAATGCAACAGGTCCGATGACGTTGAATATTTTTGACGTGAAGAGGCAAGTTGCGTTGTAATCGCTCACGTAATTTTTGCTTGAGGAAGGGATTTTGTATAGATTTTACAGAATTTTGTCAAATTTTCTAAATGTTGAAATTTAAGAGATATATGTTAATTACTGTGGAGCGAATATACAGAGTACGTTTTTTAATCCTTGAAAGAATACGCATTTTGGTTATCAATTATCACACAACCATTATCTGCGCTTATACAGGCTGTTACAAATTCGAGGCTCACCATTAGGATCTCGGAAACGGTAAGAGATACGAAGTCGGTTAAATTGGGGCAAAGTTGCGTATTTTGGTGCTGAACAATAATCCGTTCTGAAAAATCTTCTACGTTTTGTAGTTTTTGAAACATTTCAAAAAAACAAGAAAACGTAATTTTCTTTTTTATTTTTTCCTGAAGTTATTGTTGCAGGGATCATAACAAAATTAATACATTCTACAGGCACTTTTTTAAGCTCTTTATGATGATATCATTAGATTTTACTTAAAACGTTTCGTCTCGTCCTGACCATCATCAACTTCATTTTTTCTTATGGGCGCTACATTGGGTTTTAATACCAATGAATAGATCTATTTTTTCTGATGCTTTTCCATATATCACACATCCCCATTTATTAATTTGAAACAGCTGGAAATGCAAGAAATTGTTGAAAAATAACACTGCAAAGAAAAACATGGTATGCAGTGAAAACAAAAACCAAAAAAGTTTGATATACCTTCGGAGTTTTATTTCGTCTATCACAAAAGTAGATTTTTGAAAATTTTTTAGATATAAAAATGAATGATGTGAATCCAAGAAAGACGTACATTTTTAAAACGTATTGTGTTAACAACAACAATTTAGTAATAGCAAGAGAAATTTACTTCCAACAATGACGATGACGCAGTATTTAATTAGTTTCGTAATTAAATTATACATTTTTATGATTAAAGCAAGAAAGTATCACAAGAAATTATGTCTTTAAAAATCTCTCATTCTTGTAAATTTAAAAAGGTATTGTGCTAACAACAATTTAGTAATAGCAAGAGAAATTTACTTCCAATAATACCCAGAAAGATGCCATCCACACAGAACAATGTTATTAAGTTAGATAGAAACATTGCACTTTATGGATATTTTCATGAAGCTCGCAGGACGTATCGAGATCGCCTTAATGATGATGAGAATGAAGAATTTTATTAGCAGAGGTAGTTAAATAGTTACTTATAAAATGTATAAAATTATGAGACTACAAGAAAGAATGTTTCCTCGAGCAGTAATATCTTTTAAGAGCTTAAGCTGAGTTTTCTAAAGACATACATAATTTAATTTGATATTTTCTTGCTTTAATAATAATGTATAATTTAATTACAAATCTAATCAACTATTGTTTTGTAGTTGTCTTTCTAGATATTGTTGGAAGGAAATTTCGCTCGTTATTACTAAATTGTTGTTAAGACCACAATAAATTTTTAAATTTACGTCATTCTTGGGTTCAAAAACATTCATTTCTAGATCTAAAAATTTTACTAAAATCAGCTCTTGTGATACAAGAAATAAAACTCCGAAGGTATATCAAACTTTTTTCGTTTTTGTTTTCACTGCATACCATGTTTTTCTTTGCAGTGATATTTTCAACAATTTCTTGCATTTCCAGCTGTTTCAAATTATTAAATAGGGATGTGTGATACATGGAAAAGCATCAGAAAAAATAGATCTATTCAATGGTATTAAAACCCAATGTAGCGCCCATAAGAAAAAATGAAGTTGATGATGGTCAGAACGAAACGAAACGTTTTAAGTAAAATCTAATGATATCATCATAAAGAGCTTAAAAAAGTGCCTGTAGAATGTATTAATTTTGTTATGATCCCTGCAATAATAACTTCAGGAAAAAATAAAAAAGAAAATTACGTTTTCTGGTTTTTTTGAAATATTTCAAAAACTACAAAACGTAGAAGATTTTTCAGAACGGATTATTGTTCAGCACCAAAATACGCAACTTTGCCCCAATTTAACCGACTTCGTATCTCTTACCGTTTCCGAGATCCCAATGGTGAGCCTCGAATTTGTAACAGCCTGTATAGCAATCAGTGAAGTTGTTTAAAACCAAAGGAAGATTTCGAGTTCACTTCTACGTACATTAATTCTTCAATTCTTGTCTTATCTACTTTAGAATTTGACGTTTGGTTATTAATCGGTTCCAAATATATAACTGGTTATTAAAATTTCTGGGAATTTACTTAAATTTTTATTTATAATTTAAACTGAAAGCTATGAACGTAGTAAAAATTTCTGCTGCAGTCTAAATTTTATTTATGTTTTATTACAATCAAATTGTCCCTTTTTTGTTCGAACAAACATTTAATACCAAATATCAATCCATTAAAAAAAATATATCTACAATTTTCATTTAGTCTATTTGAAATATTTCTCTTCAATGTTATTTACACTTATTTCTTCTGTGATAAGTAATGTTTAATATAACCAAATTTATAGTAAGAATATTATTATGTTTTTGCTTCGAAATGTAAAAAGAATTGTTTGCTATAATTTGCCGAAAAAAGAAAATCGGAAGAATATGAACAAATAATATTTTTTAATACAGTGTATTAATATTTTTCAAGTTCTGATTTATTTTCTTTTTAGCATTGAAGCAGTAGAATCAAAATTTTGCCGTATTCATATACGGGGTGATTCCAAAAAAGTGAAGGCATGTTTTCAAGATAAATCAGTGCATTTTTCTGTTGTGACGTAAGCGCCAAATCTAAAGACACCAGCTTACTTTAAATTAAAAAAAGGAGAATGTGAGATAAAAATAAAGGTAGCTCTAAAAGAAGCACTTTAGTTATTCCAAAAACTGTAAAAAAAATCAATTTATGATCTTTACTGTGCGACATCATATTTTTCACCTGACTTGGTGTCTTCAGTATTTCCAAGGACTCGAATATAAATTAAGAAAATAACTTGACTTTTAAGTGTCATCATAAAACCAAGTAGTTACAGTAAAGCTCCGCTAATCTGAATCAATTGAAACTGGCTCAATCCGGATTAGTGGTGAATCCGCATTGCTGGAGCAATTTTAAAGTAATTAAGCAACGGCCAAATATTTATTCTAACAAATATTTTACATATTTTCAAGAAAAACTAAACAACATTAAACCATTAAAAATAATCGTTATAAATATATTATTTAAAAAATCGTAAGTATTCTGATATTTTTGTTTGGTTGACGATTGCTCCCTTGTTTAACCTCCATTGCACGTTGCCATAACATTCTGTATTTCCCTTTTTGTGTTTCATACTTAGTCGGGGTTTCCCCGTACTATTCAGATACGAGAAATACGTAACGATAACACACGATCTGTGATCCGGATTAGGGGATCCGTGTGGTCGGTCCGGATTACAAGGTACATAATATAAAATTTACAATTTTTAATTTGATTCCGGGTTACAAGGACATCCTGATTAGTGGAGATTCGGATTAGCGGTGCTTTACTGTACCTGAGCCGATCAACGGAAAAGAAAAGAGTAGGTCCACGATTCACGACATATTTTGAACAAATCTGTTTGTTTCTACATTTCTACTACTCTGTGTCGTATATCAAAAACTGTGCTACTTAACCCTTTGTAAATATGCACTTTTTGTCATAAATTAAAATTACCCAAAAATGCATTTCTAAGCATTTTCAAACTTTTTTGAAAGCACCCTGTATTTACAGAATCCCTTATTGGTGGAAGTTTTTTTAATAGCTTCCTAACTATTAATCATAAAAGTATCTTTTATAAAAGTTATAACAAATTATTTCAATATAAACAGGATGCTCTACAGGGTGTTGAAAAATTCGATTGCCAAATTTCTAGGGTAAGTAAATGAGACTAAAATAAGCCATTTTTGTTATATAACCGAGGGTCGGAAATTAATAATTACTTTATGATACTTTTTGAAAACACAAGACAAACATTAATACATTGTTGTCAGATATGTGTGCAAGTTGGGGGCAACCATCTTGAGCGAAGGTTGTAACCGTTTTCTGAAATGTTATACTTTTAATTTTTTCCTTTTAGTATATTAATAATTTCTTTATGTTTCTACTATTTTACAGTCTCATTAAGTAATCATTAATTGTCGACCCTGGGTGGGGTCAAAATGGCTTATTTTAGTCTCATTTACTTACCCTAGAAATTTGGCAATCGAATTTTTCAACACCCAGTATAAGAGAGTTACACAAATGTATTCTTTTTACAATTTGTGTTTTTGTTTTGAAAGTGTCGCATTTAACGTAAAGTAATTTTTTTTCTTTTCTTTTATTGTTCCAGAATGCGTCAGACGATAATTTATATAATAATTTCGTTATAATTTTTCAACGGACAGTACAAACGCTTCCTGAAGAAATTGTTAAACGATAACGAAACGTTGAGATTTGTACGATTTTGAAGTTGTATGTTGAAAAGAAAGAAATTGTTATATAGTATGTCCCCGGATTGAGTTTATAAAAGGGAAAAAATATTATTTTTAATTTTACAAAAAAAATGCCAAAGGAAAAAAATTGCTTGATTGATAACGAACAAATTGTAATTAAAACTTCAACATTAGTACAGTGTGTTCTTTAAATAATTTTTTATTTCATTATTTTTTCGTTATTACAACACTTTTATATGTAGTTAGCTTTGACTGAAGAATGTGAAATAATAATTTAAAATCAGATAAAATTGAAATTCAAATTTGATAAACAACAGCTAATTGTAAGAATTCTTGAACAGTATAGTAAGAAGAGTGAGATTCTTTGCCAAAAATGTTAACGTTGCAACAATGTTATGATACGGCAGATAAAAGTTACCGTTACATAACAGAAGAATCTTTAACAACAACGACGTAGACTGGAAGTATTTATGTACTGAAAGATGTTGTAGGTTAATCGAATTATTTAAAATGTTGATTTTTTTTCGACTTTAAGAACACACTGTATTAATGTTCGTTATAAATGAAGCATTTTTTTTATTTTCCTTTGGCATTTTTTTTGTAAAATTAAAAATAAAATAATTTTCCCTCTTGTAAACTCAATCCGGGGGCGTACTGTATATTTTTTAATGAATATTGATTAACTTCAATTGTATGTAATTATTTTAATCATAAAATTTTGGATATGGTGATATTTTTTTACAAATTTTTCCAAAATGTTTTTCTAAAACAAAAAGTATGTCAATAACGAATTGGTTTCCACTGAACTTGGTTTCGTTCTTTCTTTCTTCATAAGAATATTTCTTAACGGTAAAAGTAGGTAACCCGGTTTCTTGGTTTGAAAAGATTTTCTTCCTCATTACGGCAATAAACCTCCGGTAGCTCATTTTACGGCCGCGTCCATAAAAAAAAACCACCTCGCGTTTCGGGTCAGTTCCTCAAATCGAAAAATTTCCGAAAATTTCTCGAGTTACCAGCAGCACGTTTCCCACCCGAATTAGCTTCCTTTGTATTTATGCGATTTTTTCTGCTCGCGTATCCTGTTCATTCGTTCTCATTCATGCCGCCGTTCGGACCAGTTTCTTTTTTCAATTTCGCTGAAATTCGACACCTCCCGGCGGTTACTTCACCAAGGACCGGTCGATGCCCCCGGCCGAATTTACCTAAAACGGGCCCAAAAGCGCGCGCTCTTTCTTCGAGAATGGAATCGATTTAAAAAAAATTTGTATCATCCCTCTGCGACGGACGGTCAGTGAACTCGGCTTCCCACACTCTTGCAGGATCATTTTTCATTTTGGGGGCCAATTTTGACCATTAGTTACAATATTTAACCTGTCTCGGACGAAAATTATTATTATCGTTTTCCTTTTTTTTTAAAACTTGCTGTGCTGTTATTTTCTGTTAGGGTGTAAGATTTATAATTTGGAGGAGGCAGACTTAGTTTGCGTTAGCGTCCTTTTAGTAACATAAAGAAGAATTTCTGTGTGTAAATAAATAGGTGATACCACATATCGTTTTCTGGTGTATTAAATAAAAAAAAATTGATGTCAAACCTGTAAATGAATGTGTGTTTTTTCTGAGTAAGATTGAGAAAAAGTGGCTGTATCGTCGTGTTGTTAATAACGATAATTTTTATTGCTTGGTTGTTGTTTTTTTATGCAACTTCTGTGTAAGACACTGTTCGAGAGTGTTTGCAATATTCTGAACCGGTTGAATTTAGGCTTAAGGAAATTTTAGCGTATGGTGACTATTTTTCTAAGAGTAAATGTGCCATTTCTGTCGATTATGTTTTAGCAATCTATACGGGTATTTTTTCCTATTAGTTTCTTAAGTTCTATTTCGTTGTTTCTATTACAAAAATAAAATAAAATAAATAAATATACAGGGTTTTCACGTTGTAGATATTTACTATTATTAGTTGTATTTCTTTGTAATTTTAGTAAATCAATCAACGATCACAAAAAATACGACTCATTATCAATAAATGTTATTCTTCTATGTAATATCGATAAGTGAATAGGATGTCATTCAATATAGTTACTACGCATCAAATTGGTGGTACGTATTGCGTATTGATTGTTATAAATATTTTTGTGTACATAGTTTTATGTCAACAAAATTTTGCAATGGTCTAACGTCTCAAAAGCAATATATTTCGGTAAAGGAGTATTTAGAAAATACGGAATGGTTCAAATTTTACTTACATTGTCTTTATAACAGTGAGTAGAATATTGTCAGAAAATGAGTCAGCTCCTGAATTCAATGTCGGGACATACACATTTGCTCATTTGTTAAGTAAACTGATTTAAATTTCATATTTACGTCTGTGAAATGGTCCAAAATAAATGTGCATTTCATTTAATAACATAACTATTTTCTTACTTGAATATCAGAAGGTTATTCCGGCACGAGGAAACATATGGTACCTAATCTACTTAATAATTAAAGAGAAATGTGATTCTTTTATTTTTATAACGAATTTTAAAGCATTTATTTATCTATGAACAAGAATTTTAAAAGATTGCTATCGAAGGTAGTTTATGAGTAGGGGTTAATAATGCTTTTGGCAGAACAGGGTCGCAAAAGTTGAGGTACAATTTTATTGTCGTGTCAGGGCCACATTTGCGTATGGGTTCGCAAATGCACCGAATTCGGATTCTATAAATTCAGTCGAAACCTAGACATTATTCCCACATTTACTTGAAAATTTCCCAAATACATTTTTAAGTTCATTTGCCACAACTGTCTTCCATTTATTTAATTTTTTTTTGTTTTTTTGGTTAATACTCCAAAAATTTTCTCAAACAAACTGTTTACATTATTTTAGGTAATACTTCGAAGTTTTTATTTCATTTCTTTTCATTCAATTACGATGCCTTCATCTTCTCCGCTTCACTATCTCCATCTTTCGTTAATCCAATTAACTACCTTTCATTTATTTAATTTTTTCTTTGCTTTTTTGCTTAATACTCCAAAAATTTTCTCAAACAAACTGTTTACATTATTTTATGTAATACTTCTAAGTTTTTATTTTATTTCTTTTTCATTCAATTATGATGCCTTCATCTTCTCCGCTTCACTAGCTCCATCTTTCGCTAATCCAATCCGCTTTGCATTCTATTTCCTTCTCCTCTCTTGTTTCTAATTTTATCTCACATAGTTTTGTTTGCTCAACTTTTTAAATATATTTTTACATTGCTTTGACTGTCTCAAGTTATCGTTTTGTCTCTATACGTATACTCAGGATAGCTTTATAAATAGACTAACTTGAAGGCTGGTTATTTTATTCTGGTTTCCATCATTCTTCTTTTTTGCCGACGTTTTTCAAGACTTCTTCTGGACTGCTGCTGTTTATCTTGTTGCTTCTGCTGCTGTTCCTCAGGAGTTGACAGAAGCAGCAGTCCTTTTGTAAGAAAGGATGATACGTCGGCAAGAAAGAAGAAACCTGATTGGTACAACCAGAACCCTATATATTTGTCAAGGATTTTATTTTTCCATAGGATCTGGAGTCTCTCAGTTCACTTTTACTTCTTATCCTGCTACACATTTCTTCGCCTTTCTCTACATGATTTGCTTTTATACTTTTGTTTTATTTTTCCTTATTTTCGATTAATGTATACACAGCTATTCTAAAAAATTTACATCCCCAGGTGCCAATCAGTAAAGAGCTAAGATGGGGGAAAGCCAATAGATTAATTCCAGCTTGTGTCGTAAATGCGATGTAACGAGCGTTCAATTAAAAAAACGGTCAAGTAGGCTGTAATTTTTGTAAAAAGTTTAATTGTAGTAATAAACATTTATTTTTGCAATGTCTCTTTTGAGTTGAAGTGATGTTAGAAGAAGACATTTAAAAATCAACGTTTATTATTAATTTACAAAATATTTTACAAAAATTAAACCGTGGTATAGCCTACTTGACCGTTTTTTTAATTGAACGCACGATACATTCGTTATATTACATGTATAGGCTGTTCCAATTGTGCCGCGCTACACGTCAACGCGTGCCGGAAGGATTCTATTAAAAATAAGAATAAAAAAAGTTTTTATTTCATGCTGATACATTTTTTATTGTAAAGGAATTTACCGTAATTTTGATTATGTAATAATTGCTTGACAACTTGTTAATATTTGCTGAATTGTTGGTAATAACTAAAGAGAGGATATTCTACGGGATGACGAAAGCACGCATAGTCGGCCAGCTGACTCGTCGAAGCGATACCGTGAAGTTCGTTATGTGTCCGTACATGGTCCGCTGTAACGCATGCATTCGTTACGGTTGACCATGTAGGGATACATAATGAACCTCGCGATAGCTCTTCGTCGAGTCAGCTGACCGACTCCGCATACCGTAAAAATTCTGCTCTTTAGTAATGACTTCTGAACTTTTTTGTTCTTTGTTTTGTTTCTTGGCTTTTGAACCATTATTTTTTCTCTCCATTTTTTTTTTAAACCATCCATCATGAGCTGACAGATTGGCTAGCACTTTTAGAACAGATCCTTGATGGATTGAACAAAAGATAAACATCTTATTCTGGATTTTAAACGAAACTAATAGTTTTCGTTATTGATAAAATTAGGAAAATCAAGTATATAGTTTATATTTACATTTTGATATGAAAATGCGACAAACAAAATCTTTTATAAAACGTAACGTTTTTGATAAGTTAAAAATTGAAAAAATCTCTTGTTGTTCAATCCGGAGTCGGGACAGTTGCGCCCCTGCACACCCAAGTATAAATTTAAACTAGAATTTGTTAGGCAAAGAAATTATTATTTTAAATTTGTGGATTCGTGCACGTAAAGGATGTAAACGATTACAGAATCAGGACGCAAAAGTACTTTCAAATAAAAAAAATTTTGACAGAAAAAATGTTCTTCAAATTACTTACTTGGAAGTTAGATAGTGACGCTCCTTCTAATATCATACTTTCTGTTCTGTCACAGTATTTTATTTATAAAAATTTATAAAATCGTGCTTCCTATCATCGAGCAAGGACATAAGAATGTGTTTCTATTTGGAAATACAATTAGTTTCGTGTTATTTTGACTAAAAGGAGAAGAAAACGTAACTTTGTATAAATAACTGAGTGTAAATTGCACAAAATAAAATGAATCTTTGCGATAACATGGGGTTGGAACATATTCGTTTATAACTGGAGGCGTATAGGGGTAGTTAAAGGCCTGAAATGTTCAAATGCAGTTTTTACTTGGACGCTTATTGGATATTTCTGCGTATAGGTCTACAAATGTTAAGAGTTGGCAAATGTACACGTCCGCAACCGTTCCGGGATTTTTCAATCCTCGAGGGCACACAACATATAAATTATTTTGTATATCTAAAAGTAGTCTAATTTTTAACGCATGGAAAATCTAAAAGATATCTACTGCACCGTCTTGATGATGCCAAACATAAAACTGAATGAAAAAATATTAAATTGAAAGTAAAGCTTTGGTGTAATTAATTTAAATCATTCTGTACGTTAAATAACTATGTAGCTGTGTGGAAAGCTTTGACGAAGACCATTGTTTAAATTTTGTCGAACAACTTTAGGTACAAAATTCTACCTCTCAGTACCTTGAACGACGAATCTATTTCCACACGAAACTATACAAGACTGATTTTTAATAGATTCCTACGTAGTATTTAGCAGAACAGATTATTATATAAAATTACTGGTATTGTAAATACTTGAAATGATTAACATTATTATTATTAGCGTACAACAGAGATCTTTCCTTTTTTTGTTTCGCCGTAGAAAAACTACCTCACAATTTTAGTACAAACATTTCGTTCGTTTAACGCCCGATTTTGCCACACGCGCAGATCTGCGGCTTCTTAATCTCATTTACTTGGCAGATTTCATTTGATTCCACCTAATTGGAACGAGTACGGATTCCTCGGCCCCGAAGAAGAGGAAAAATCGGGCGCTAAACGTCCGAACGGGAGAAAGAAAAAATCAATTGCGTTGACGTATCTGTCTCTTGAATGTGTTATATGGTGTGACCCCTTTCGCCCATATGTGATGATCACGTGACCCGGTTGTAAATTGATGTAGCAAAATGTACGATTTCATGTCAATAACTATTTTATTATTAAAATGTTCGTTTATAAAAACTTAAACCTGGTTTCATTTTAAGTTTCTTCCCAAAATGGAATTATTTTAGAAACCCATAATTTGTGTATCTACTCTATTGTAATAACTAATAACTAGTATATTTGATGTAAGTTTTCTTCAGTGTAAAGTAAGATTAAGATATTCTTGGTTTTAATAACCAATAGGTACAAATTACTGAGATAAATTTATATTAAAACCAAGGAAGCGGTTATATAAATTAAAACGAAACACAAATTTCTTTTTTTATATATTTTAATTTTTTCCGGAATGTATTTTCTTTGGCAGACTTAAAACATTCATAAAAAAAGCAAATACAGAATTTCGTCGCGTTTGATTTTAAAAGTGTCTCCTCGTGGAGACGCCCGAGGCGGCCGAGCAATAAAAATATGATTTATTCCTTGAATTTAAATTAAAATTCAGTACGTGACTCGCGCTCTCCTCAATAATGAATGTAGTCCGCGAAGCTCTCGTGGAATAAAAAATATATCGATTCTTCTTAGCACAAAGTAGGGAAGAAAAAAACGTGGGGTAACCCTATCAGTGCTCTGGGTAAGACACAAGATCGATATAACTCTTCCGTGGGGTGAACTCGGTACGCGTGGGGTGAAGGCGCTACCCTGAGTATTCTACCCTAAGGGAACATAGAATTAACAAGAATTGCAGAATGCTGCAATATCATTTCATTTCCTTTCTACATAAAATTATACATTTCACTCTGATTAAAAATTATGTTTCGAATAAGAAATCATTTAAATAACAATTGTGCGATACACTCAATTCACAATTTATAAGACATAATAACGTGCATAACATTATTTAATAATAATAAGAATAATTACTTTTTGCTGTAACATAAGAGCATAAAACGTTTCATTTTGTATTTTGTTAATTTCATTGTCTAATTAATTATAATTACAACTTCTAATTAATTATATTTTGGTTTGGTTAAATTAGCTGTGAGGTTCTACAGTCTCTTAGTTCTATTGTTACTTTGAGTTTGTAACCCCAGGGCCTGCGAGGAATTTTAATCAAACTGCCCCTTATTTCTTTATCGAACATAAAAACAACGGCTCGTTTTTGATTTGCATGAGAAATAAGATATGAATTATTGAAGAAGCGCTGTCATTGATCAAATCATGGGCCCCAAGTGAAACAGAATGTATACTGCAATTATTATTGTCGAGTGTTGTCGAAACAATGACTCCACCACTTTTCACTGTGTTTAACGTAATTTCCTTGTCAATAGTCAGTATTGCGAAAAGAATAAACGTTTAAATTAGAAAGGATTATAAAATGGACATTTCAATTCAGCAAAAATTGATTTAGTAAAAAGTGTTAAACTCTATTGAATAAAAATTTTGAAAAAAAAGTTTATTCTATAAAAATTTCATTATTTATTTATTTATTTACTTCAATACATACAATTTAACAGCCTTGTTTCATTTTTTTTAAGTTTTCAAAATTGATATTAAATTGAATTAAACAAATGACTGATCGTCTTTTGATCATTATTAAACACAGTAACAACATTCTGGTCAAAGCAGGGTCAAATGACTCGTATCTGAAATTCATCGAAGAAGTGGTCAGACGAAGGGCTGAGCCTCATCTGGTTTGACTATGAATTGCACCTATTTGCTAACTACCTAGTACATAATAAAGTTATAAGTGAATTAACAAAATCAACACGGCAATTTTAATCAATGTTGCTGATTAAAATTGCTGCTCATCCGAATGACAACTTAAAATCTGCGCAGAACCTTACTTTTAAAGAACAAACAAAATAAACTTGATTGATTTGATTGTTTGATTGATTTTCGATCACTCCGTTTCTTCCGATTTTATAGACTTTTTTCTTGTGTCCCTTGCCAGCCTTTCTACAAGTTTCCTGCCCATTTACCGCAAGCGCTATTTGATTGGATTGGTGAGCTTTCTGCTTCCCAAACATTCACGTAAATACGCTCTTTCAAAACAGACCAGAAGTCCTCAAAACATCTCGCTTTAGTCAAACCAGCCTTCTTTTTTGACGAAATTCTTCGCGCAAGTGATTGGAGATCGTTTCCGTAATGGAAGCTCGCTGTGTTCGGCCAAAAAAACATAGTTCGTCATAATTGGCTCGAGTAAAGGGAATGAACACATTTCGTCAGATAAGTGTGTGTTGATGTAAGTCCTTAATTAATGACTCACTCATTCCGATAGGCCCAAACGCAATCCACATCAAAACCTTCTTTTTGAATTTTTTCTCTGTAGAGAATTTGTCATTAGAAGGTTTAGTAAAGACGTTGGAAGGTTAAAAATGTATATTGCCTTGAATTAGAGAGCGAGAATATGACTCATCGTCCAAGATCCATGATATAGGTTTTCTGCCTCTTATTGGGATCAGAAATGCGTTTCTTTTGACATGAAATTTTTAGCTTCTTCAGCGTCTTCTTGATTGCATTGGCACTGGTAAATTTTTGGGACAGAGAAATTTCATCCTTATGGTCAAATTTTCGTAAGAATTTATGGAATTAGTGGGTACTGGATTAGGCTCGTCAAGCAGTTGACATATTGTCGAAACGCTGCATAATATTATAAACAGTTCAAATTGTCGGAATAGAACTTGTGCACACGTGAACGAAGGGCGACGTGTATTTTCTAAACCCAATTTGTAATTAACAAAAATCGCATAAAATACTTAGAAACTAGAAATAAGGAGCTACAAAATATTCTTAAAACGCGAGTCACTGCGTCAATTCCTCGTCCTTTGGCGTATACTTCAAATTGTCGGATTTTTATAATTTCAATGTAGAGGATTGTATCTTTGACTTCAATCCCAAAAATGTCTTTTGGCTCACACTCTGAGCAGCTTCTTTTTGTTATGGCCCTTGTTTCAAGTTTTCTTTTTTCAAAATTGGTATTACAGTCTTTTTCTATTGCTTTTCCCCTTTTGTCAAATGTGTTTCCTAATCTGTGAAATAACTTTCCATTCCGTTCAAAGTATAGTAGGCTTGCGGATTGAAAAGTCATTTGTCAAATTTGGAAACATAATTGACAAAAAGGGAAAACCAAAAGAAAAAGAGTGTATCTATGTAAAGAAATTAATGACATCGTTTCTCGATCATGTTTTAGACAAAGTCCGACGCATGGTCACTTTTCGGTTTGACTGGTATATCCCGAAAATTGATCTGATCGAGCAATTTGCCTAAAGTTCCAATATTTTTGTATTTCGGCTCCTGATTAGGGTATTTTAAGTCAATTCTAGGAGTGACTAATATCACTGGTATTAAAATATACATAAAAAGGAAAATGACTATCCTACGTCTGCCTAGAGAACCGTCGCGTCGCCACCCGGGCGATTCTGGCAATAGCAGCTACACCACCAACAAAACTGAAAGCAAAAGAAAGGACGCAACAATACCAAGCAGACAGACCAACTACCGCAAAGGCTCGAGAGATGCTCATGGAAAATGGCAAAGAACTTGGGACACATACCGAGGATGGACTAAGACATTCATGAAGGACCTGCACAAATAGTGCAATAGAAAATTTGGTGATGTCGACCACCACATCACGTAAGCTATGACGGGACATGGAGTATCTCCACAAAATCGGGAAACCTACGGGAAATTACAAAGCGACGCCTGCTGGCAATGCTACGAAGTAGATACGACTGAATAGTCTTTGATTGTGCGAGATGGTGAGAAACAGCGAACGTGGCCAATAGGAAGTGCAGCATAACCATCTCTACTGAGAATGTGAACGACACTATTCTAACGAGCGAAAATCATTGGCAGTTGGCAGTATGTAACGACACGCTAAGAACCATCACGCTAACCAAAACACAGGAGAAAAAGAGGGAGAGAAAGACTGAGGAACACATAAAAAGCACTAATAAAAAGTGCTAGTACGAAATTTCTGTTGAAATACCTAACGATAGATATCAGTAGCTGAAAAAAAGAGGAAAAGGAGTTTAGTTGGTAAGCGCCCAAGCTGCACATCTAGAGATGGCTACAATGGCTACAAAGAGATGGCTAGAGATGGCTAGATGGCACATCTAGAGATGGCTACAACACGTGAATCCAACACGTCTGATACTTGGACCTAATTATATTTACTGAAAAATAATCTTGTTATCAAATATCCAATTAGAGCAGTAATTATAAGAAGAATTGTGGCGTCTTGACGACGAATTGTTGACGTCTTTTGAAAATTCTCCAAATCTCTATAAAAAAAAGAGTGACAAATATGACTGATTAAAGGAAAAGAAGAAACCACAGGAATCATGCCGACCTTGCCTAGTTAATCTTAGGTGTGCCATAATTCCGCGTTTGATAAAAAAAATTTCTTCGACCAACAGGTTTAGTCTCTCTTAAGATGTATATGTATATGAACTGACAACGTGACAACATAGGTACATACTAGGTAAAGGTCAAAATTTAAATCTGCTTTAAGTTTTGACCAAAACGATTGTTTAATCTGCAGATTGTTCAACTATTCCCAAGAATGGCTACGCTTCCCCCTTTGACCTTAACAACAATACCTAATCTATTATCTAGGCACACTTTTAACCAAACTGTAATTTCATGGTAGGGATTTGAACGTAGATTCTATGTAGCCTTTGATTCCTAACAGAAACAGTTAGCATCCTTATAAGAAAAAACAAGATTGCAGATTGAACTGGATTCCAGAAATTAAAACAAGAAGTCTTTGTGATCCATTTAGTATACAGAATTCAACATCTTAAGTTTCTTCCTATAATTAGGGTGCGTTTATTAAATTGTTTATAATAAACACACCCTAATATTTGCTTTATGAAGACATTGTAAATTGTTAAGTAAAGAAGGTGAGTAATTAATAAACATACTTTATAAATAGAGAGCGGGATTTTCATGAAAAATTTTATATTAATAAAAATTATAAAATTAATACTTGCACTCTAAGAAATATATTAAACATAGAAAGAAAAATATGCTCTTGGTGTTTACATAGTTCATTTATGTTTCTTTTTGAAAATTCAACAGTCGGAAACTTGAACTTCTTGAAAATTTGAAATTTTGAGTGTGTGGAAAACAAGACTTTTAAAAGGACAAAGTCTCTCTCCTGTTTTTAATCAACCCCTCGTACGTATACCACGGGTATTATGTACACAATAATTTATTACAATTACTATTAATCAACGTGATGTACTTTTTAGCGACAATTATAAACCACGTTTGTTATAAAAATCATGATGGAAATTTCTCCTGTACTCCTGTTATTATGATTGATTCACAAATATCCAATAAACTTAATTGAATGTTGTGGAGATTTCATCGAATTAAATTGACCGAGCGAATGATTTGTTATCGGAAATTGATTTTAGAATTGTAGTTAGTTTCGGTTGTCAAATTCAGCCGCGGAGGGTGGTTTGCAGAATTTAAAATTTTGTTGACGGGGACGTAAAATTAAAGCACACTGAAATTCAGGGGAACCGTTAAGTGGTTACTTGGAACGGGATTAACCATTAATTAATTGCGTCATTTTTAGGAACTAGACAAATAAATAAAAGGTAAAGAATTAAAATAAAGATCAAATTAACAGGCATTTAAAACCAAAAGGGTGAGAGCTATTCGTCTAAATCCGGAGGCATCAGAGAGCAAGCAACAGCATTCGCATTCGGTTGGAGGGTGAAAGGGTCCAACGGCATAAGGTAGAGCCGCTATGTTTAAAATATAGGGCAAGTTTGCAGTTTCCTGGAAACCCGACATATGCGCGTCATTATGTCGAGAATACGCGCGGGCAAAAAAAGAGTAAAAACCGAAAATGCCGCCCGTCTAACGGGTGTTCGCAATTCTTATTGATGTTCCTTTGGAAGTGTGCAAGCTGTGCGTGGTGGTGATATTTGTTTCCCTTGCTTTCTCCCTTCCTCTGTTGCTTCTTCTTATATCGTCTTGCACGTTGCAGAACGTGCACATGCGACCTTGCGCTTGGCGCGTGAGTGGGTTAGACACGGTTACGACCCCTTTTACAAGATGCCTCTTGTATTTCGTGTTTTAGGGGAAAAAATCTTTTAAAAAATTTAAATATATTGGAATTAGGATTGTAAAGTAGAGGAAATACTTATCTTGCAAACTGGATTGAAAAATAAATTAAATATAATTAAAGATAAAAAATATTTTCTCTTCGAATCCAGAAAAAAACCTCTATGACTAAGAAACATTCTTCATGACTTAAATAATTCTAACTAATGAATATTTTCAATGAGTAGAATATGTGTATGTGTAGGTGAATGACCTATCCAACAGGCCAAAAACAAAGAAAAAATTCTAAGAAAGAAACAATTTCAAGAGGAATAATTTCTTTCCTAAACCAACTTTTGGCGGAACAGAAGTTTTGATTACTTTAATATTGACATATGGCGTATTGAAAATCCGCATGTAATAATTAAAATAAGTATGAAAGGCCGGATCGGAACCATACAGAAAGGGCCCGTGTGCTAATAGGATCGACATCTTTACATAGAAAGAAATTTTCATGTTAAGTTAAAATTGGGACTGCAAGTTTACCTTGGTCTTCTATAATTGGTTTCTCGCTTTTTTTTATAAAACAAAGAACTTTTAAATCGAGCTACCTTAAATGAATTGGTCGGGGTGGTCCTTGCCAATTTGTTCACCAGATCTAAGGACTTTTATTCTTGTAAGATTATTGTAAATAAGATTTTAAGAGTTTTCTGAACCTGTTCAAAATATAAATCACATAACGAACATCTTTATCAGTGTATTCGATTATGTTAGAAGATTCAGGAATTTTTGAATAGATTTAAAATACTTGAGAGAAGAATTGATATATGTATGATAGGCACAACATGGAATATCTGTCGTATAAGCTTAATTGAATTTGTTATTAATTAATTTACTGATCAACAACAACAATAAATGCAACAACATACAATGCGATCGAAAATGATTGAGCGTCCTTCAAAAATATGTACTAATTTCGATATGAAAAACTCGTAGAAAACTCAATTAATAAACAAACCGTTCACAACATACGAACGCTATTGATTGTCACCTGACTTTGAGTATTCAAAAACGCGAAAATTCTCTAGGCCGAAGATAGCTTTGATCACCTTTGGGTATTTATTTTCTCAAGGACGCTCAATCATTTTCGATCACATTGTATAGATTCTAAAGGAAAGTGAAGACATGGCTGGAAGAAGCGACGAAATCTATAGAATTTGATTTGATATTATCATCATCACCTTCTCCTTCTTTTTAAGTTTAAGCCTTTCCAACTTCTGGCAATAAAATGAATTCTTTTCTATTTGGGAACTTAGTTATACCACTTTGACTATCTAGAGTAGAACACAGTTTATTTATCGTCGATTACGTTATTTATTCATAATTGAAGCACTTTCTTACAAAATATGTAATTTGGACACTATGTAAATATCGACGTTTTTGCTGTACGTTTGACAGCTTCAGAAATAAATAGTAAATTCGATTATGCCTGTGTTTCTTAACGAGCTGCTTCTTCCATATCCTTTTAGTTGATTCAAGGAATTTCATTTCATACGTCAAAGCTTGTTTTATATTCATTGTTCTTAACTAACTTTCTTTCATTATTAATTTTTAGTTTTGTTATGCTTCTATTTTTTTCGCTATTAAAGGGAACAAAAAATTATACACTTTTAACCTACAAAGAATTTTGCAAGAACAGCAACCCGACTAATTTATTTAAAATAAACGAAAACGTAAATAATAATTACATTTGGAAATTGTCCAGATTTTGAGTTAAGAAATAACAAATGTCGAATAAAAGAGACCAATTAGAATGAGAATTAGGAGAGGGAGAAAGTCATAATACAAAAGTTGAAAATAAAGTTGACTTTCTCGAAGAAATAAAAAAGAGAAACATGTTACTTTAACGTATCATTTTTTCTCTAAAAGGAAAACCAAACAGTTTTAATGAGGTATCAGAAACAATAATTTATTATACTACACTATTATTTACTCTAGGCAAAAATTCTTTCCTATTTACTTGAGAAGAAGAAGAAGAAGATTCTCTTCACATTAGAATCCCTCAAAGAACTTACGAAATGAGTGCCGAAATTTCTCGGCATAATGTAATCCTCATTTTCCAATAAAAAAAAACTTAATGCTGTCTTGAGAAAAGGCTTGAGCTTTGTCTGTCTCTAGGTTTTTAATTTATAGAATAGTTAATACGAGGATTAAGACTGAATTACACCAACCTCGTTGTTAACTAATCCTAGATTAAACATAAGAGTTCTTTGCTTTAATTGGAGTTTAAATTTATTCGATGTCAGTGCAACTCACCCTTAACCTACACAGATCAAGTATCTTGATACTTCAGAAGAGCTCTGTGCAATTCTCCTTGCCATTCTATAATTATGCCGAGGGTGAAGCGTTTGCATATGACATAAGAATTCCTTGAAGATAAATCAAGAATTGGTCATCCGATGGATGTGGTAATAGAACAGAGCTTTTCTCTTGTAAAGATAAATTATCCGTAACCTCTAAGCTTCCTGTACAATTCGACAAATTCTGAACAATTGTTTTGCAATAACTATTATTTGGTTACTTACTTCTTAAAGGAGGATAAAGAGAGATGATAATTTTAAAGCGGTAATATGAGGAAAAAGCAAAGGAATATTTAGAGAATGACTTATCAATTAAGAAATGTGGTAAGGGATCTACATTATTAAATAATCATATACTATTTCTTCAAATTTACTTTTTCTTGGCGCATTTATTTTAACCTTCCAGTTTATTTCAAGTTCAATTGTCCCTTCGAATATTAGCTTCCGTGGAAAATTCCTCAGAAAAACGAAATGAAAAAGACGAACCTGGTTTATTTCTGAGCTATCTAACAACACAGATAAGTAAAGAAGAGAGTGAAAATTACTGTAACATCTACGTATTATATGAATTTTACGTCAATTAATTCTAATCTTTTATTTCTTATTGAGATGTAAACTATACGTATTATACAAATTAGGGATTAACATAATGAATGTCTTGGTTGGTATTTTCCAATAAACGTTGAAGCTTGTATTTTACGTATCACTTAATTTGAAAACTTTTCTTCCCTCTAACAGGTGGAAACGTTGTCCGTCGCCGTCGCCCGAACATTATTATTCTTCGCTTCTTTTCCTCCGTCTTCTCCGCTCCTCGAGCTCCTCAACTTCCCTCCGCGACGTAAAATAATTCCAAAGCATAACAATTGGACTACGGAGGTTTCTTTGAACACAATCAAGCAGTCGCGTAGGGCAGCAAAGAGTTAATATTGATCCGTTTTTTTATTTGAGTCACCCCCACGTTTTTTTTCACCCTCGCTTTTTTTCATCCCCGGATGAGTGTTACTATAGCAACTGTACAGCAGGTGCCAGCAAACGCGCAACACAGATATCATGTCACTTCGGTTTCTTGTCGCGCGCCGCGTTAATTGTTAATTAGGGCGATTAAGTCGGTTGACTCAGGTGGTGCGTTGTCTTACGGAATTAAAATGCCGAATGCGAAGTTAAAACGACGCAGTTTTGGGTCCACCGTGACGCCGTGACAGCTGTGTAACTTTATTAGACCACCACCACCACGAATGTAATCCCCGAATTCTGAATTGTTTTGTCCAAAAATATGCAGGAGGGCAAATTAAGGACCTAAATTTCATTGTACAAACGAAACACACTAAGTAATCGAAAAATATTAATGAAACATTACAGTAACTTAATAAATTATAATTTCTTTTTATCATATTAGTAACAAACACAAAATTGAAGCTTCGTTAATGGGCAGGTTTACTTCACTAATTGCGAGTTAAACCTTGGGTGAATTATCTATTTTGTTTGCCCAATACGTTCTCCCTTCATCTTAAGAATTAACCCGAGTCTCCTTTTCCAACTCTCATTTCTGGCAATTTCGAGGACCAGTTTCCCCATTCCTATTTGCACATTTCTAAAGATCTTTATTAGTTCGTTAACTGTATCTAGGAAAATATACCATAACATCTAATGGTATGGTGGAATAGTAAGAGAAAACCATTTGCATTTTGTTTGGGTTCGTTTTTGGAAGATCATTGATTTTCAATCATGCCTACATAGGCACGTTCCCAATTTTGTTTTTGGTAACTTTCATAAAGAATTTGATAAGTTTGATAGAAGAAGTAGAACATATTAAACTCCATATAAACCTAATTGGAATAAAAGAGATGACAATAAGAATAAATATTCAAGTAAAGAAAGGTAAGTTCGTCGATTCTCTTACGTGGTCGATGTTGTATACAAACATTTAAGCCCTACAAGAATTGCACAGTTTTCTTATACTCTTGTGAATATCTTCTTGAGTTCTTCTTGTTTAATGGAACTCAACACTATTAATGCCTATTTGTACCAAACACTTAAGCTAAGCTTAAATTTAAGTGGTGTTTATGATGTGACATTTTTAGGTTACACAGCATTGGGCCGATATTTCAGTAATGGTTTAACTTTAAGCTTCGTTTTATTCCCATAGAAACAATAGTTAAGACAATTGTTTCTAAGGGAATAAAACGAAGCTTCAAGTTAATCCACAAGTGAAATATCGGCCCTAAGTCATTTTATAAGTGATCCTTAAAGTTAAGTTGAGCTTAAGTGCTTGGTGCAAATGGCCACAAGTGAAACTGATGTATGGCTATGAAATGTAGCCCATACTTTTACTAGCTCATGTTTGAAGAAAACATTAGAAATCTGCTGGTCGAAAACGATCACAACCATCGGTTTATGGAAGGTGTAGATTAAACCAAGATGGATTTAGAAAATAAAAAGTAAAAATAGACAAAGAATTAGAAAGAAAGAAAGGAAAACGATAGTATAAACGTTAATATGAATGTCAACTAAGAAAAAACAGAGGTCAACCAGCAAATACTTAAAGAGCGATATTGGAGGAAGTAATGAAAAGAAACAAATAAAGGGCAGGACTGAAGAAACCAGTAGCGTAAAAAAGGCAGAAAGGTCCTTCACTCATAAAAGATGTTTATAAACTTTTCTAAACAGTTCCTTTGCACACTTTTCACCTAGACCTCAGTTATTTTATTCTTTCCTTTAATGTAATAGAAGTGAAAAATGGAATTGGCAGTGAACAATACCTACACTTAAAAAAATGAAGAATAATGGAGGAAGAGTTGGAGAAAGAAAGAACTAGATGAAAGGAGCTCGAGAAACAAGTAATATAGGCAACAAAGAAGAAACAAACAAGTAATAGAGGCAACAAAGAAGAAACAAACAAGTAATAGAGGCAACAAAGAAGAAACTTCGTGAAGGCCATATGCTTTTAAAGAGAGAGAGTAAGAAAATGGAATACGTAAATATTTTTGAAAAGTTCCCTCCATACTTTCTACTATTCAATCTCTGATTTGGGTTCCGGTCGGAACCACGTTACGTTGACTTCTTCTACTGCCGACGTTTCGTTCTTCATTGCAGAACTTCCTCAGGGCTGCTGCTGCTGGTGGTGTTGCTGCTGCTTCTCGTTAGTCGTTGAGACTGGTTAAGTTAAATTACTATTCAATCCTTATTAATTTTTTCAAATATTTTGTTAAAACTAAAACTGTTTTGTGCTGTTCCTGTATTTTCCTATCTTTTGTTTCTGAATTTACTTTACTATATTCATCCATCAACGACCTTGCCCAAAATCGACAAATTGTTTAACCCAAAATTGAATATTACGAAGCAAGTTCGCCCCCAATTTTGCAGAGTCACAAGCTCACCTCATTGCCGTTCATTTGATAACTTGATTAGATCGCATGCATCGCGCTATCAATTTAAAATTAGACGTATCGACAGGGAATAAAATCGACGCCGACGACCTTCAATCAATTCCGAATGGAACTATCGGGCAAGGGTGATCGAAGCTCGCCCTTTAACCGCCGTGAAATGAAATACAGAAAGGAAACGCATCGTAGCTTTGTAGCTTGATGGCCGTAAGGAGTGCATGATTGAATTTGCACCCTCTTGTTGCATTTGAATAATTTCAACAAAAAAAAAAAACTGTTGAACTTACCAATTATGAAACGAAATGAAAATTGAAATATGCAAAAGTGCGAAGCAGGCCTTAAATTCCATCTACATTATTGATGAAAAATCAACGGAACTTGTTTTATTCTGTGACGAATTAGCTGATTTGCATAAACAAACTGTGCATTTAAAATCGTCCCGCTTAATGTTTTCCCTTTTCTTAAGTTTCCTTTCGAGTACCGTCACACCTGTCTGAGCTTCATCTCGTAAATTGGATGTTAAATAAATTTACAAAAAGACCGAGACGATATTCATCGGCTAATGCATCGCGCCGTTATCTATTACGGCGTGTCCTTGCGGGAGCAGTAAGGAAGATAAATTAAAAAATATAATTACGAACTCACCCTAGAAAAATACGCCGCCACCCCGACTAATCCGGCGGGCACCCACGATTAAAACAGTGAATCTCAAACAAGAAAAAAATCGAACCTCTTAGTACCATTAAATTTGTCTGAATCCACGTAGATTTTTTTATACTTAATTCCCTATGAAAAAGTACTACTTATTTTTGCAACAAAAATAAAGTTACGTGTAGAGATTTAAAAACTCTTTCTCTTTCGTAAATAAATATAAGTGAAACAAAAAAGAATAAATTTAAAACACCATGTTAGACTATACTATTCTTTTTTAGTATTAGGTTTGGTTTCATTTCTTGAACAATTTAAAAGACACGATAGGTCTGTTCCAACCACGCTTTGTGACCGTTTCGAAACCGTCACAAGCATACACTCATCAAAGTTTTACACTCGACAAAGTTGTCAGCATCGATCATTATTTCGGTGGGTAACTGATTATGACGGTTTCTTAAACGGTCAGAAAGCATGGTTAGAACAGAGCTAGTATCATACAAAATTTGTATCTATTAGGGTGCACGGACAAAAAAATGTTTGAAAAAAATAGAATATGTTCTATTTCTGAAAAATATCTGCACGTCAAACATTTCTTGTTCCAAAACTTTTGTAGAAAATGAACCAAACCTTATACAAGAAATAGGGTGGTCTAAAAAGGCCGTAAGACAAAATTATGATAATAAAAACAAGTTTAAAGCTCCGCTGGAAGAAGTTAAACCTGAAGTATCAAGGAATAATAATAAATAACAAGCGAAATTAAATTAATCGTACACAAAACTTATTCAGGCTATGAGTATCAACTTTGAACAAAAAGGGATGCCGGTAGAAGATAAACAATTCCATATTCTTTTGAAACTTAACTCGTATTAGACTTATGGAGCGATTCTGTTCATATCCGTAGCAACCGTAAGATCTGTAAGCCAATTACTAAAAGGTGGAATTTTGAAGTTCTCAGTATGATATGATTTCTTGTAAGTCTGTAGGATAATACCACAGAGACTTACGAGTAATCCTATAGACCGAGAAGAAATCATACCTTCAGAACTTCAAAATTCCATATTTTAATAACTGAATTACAGGTTTACAGATCTTACAGTTGCTACAGATACGAGCAGAATTGCTACATAGGAGTACATTTTTAAAGATGTGTGATCTGATCAGGACAGTGACATCTACGAAAGAACTAAATATCCAAATAACCAGAATACCAAATAAACAAGCAGAGAATAAATCAAACGAACAGAAAAGATTTAAGTAAGTAGAAAAGAAAAATAAACTAAAAAAGGAGATGGTAATTAAGATTATAAAAAAACTTATCGAAAGACTTTCCAAGAAATTTATTTGCACGAAGCAGGGCAGAAAAACCAATATGCAAGTTATTGCAGAAAAACGAATCGCTTGCTTCTTTGTACATACCTACAATGTGTAAACTGATTTTTGTGACGCGGCCATTACTTTATGGGCAAGATAAGGAGCATTAAGCGCACTAATGGCAAAGACTGATGGTCTCATATTCCCTTACTTTGTTCTTCCTGTCTTTGTCTTTACCGTATATACTCCAACATATTTCCTACCTTGTTTTGTCCATTATGCAAACTGCTATGCTACATAAATCGAGTTACACATTGTATGCACTGTTCTTTATTTTAGATTGAATTTCTTTCTTATTATTATTTAGATAAAGTCAACCACTCCAAAAACAAACCTGACACGATTATTGACCTTTAGTTATTACTCCTAGTTAATTATTATTTTATTTATCAATTAATAATATGAAAGTAATGAAAAATTACGACTGCAAACGGTTATGGAGTTCATCTAAATTAATTATATATTTATAATTAAAAGGTGCATCGCATAGTAATAGTAAATTCAATCCCATTTAACAGCACTTCTTGATGGATGCCATTTTACATTTAACTTATTGTTGACTTAATTTATAGTAAAAGGATTTAAATGTCATTCACCTTGAAATCTAATTCTACGCTAAAAAGTGACATTCTATTAGGCTTCTATTTCTTAGTTAATTATAGATGTACTAAACAGTCAATTTGCGTAAAACTTACCCCTTATTTCGTATCTCAAAACGACATCGTAACCCATAACGATATATTTCGACTTCTTGTACTGATTGCTCAAAATACGTCACTTAACGATTATTGTTATTTAACGATGCCGTTATGAGTTACAGAATAAGGGAGTAAATCTGAAATCTCAAATGTGGCAATTGTAGACATATTCCAGAAAAGAGAACTTCATTCCAGATAAAACGAAGAACCAGAACAAACTATAAAAATAAGTAAAACAAATAGAACAGAAAATAATCAAAAATATTAACAATTTCTTCGCACAATCGCTCAACGTTTCGCTATCGGTTGACAGGTTTCGTTAGGAATGAAAAACATTTTTTTTGTATTTTACATTCCTGACAGAACTGTCAACCGATGTCCGTTGACACCTTCGTCAAGAGTTAAACATTTTTTTTTCACTCCAGAGGAAGCTGTCAGTCAACTAACTGTTGCCCGATTGTAAATTCTACTTAATGGTAACGATTTAAATTACAAAAAAATGCACTTATAAGGAATGAAGGTAAGATTATTGTAGGAAAATTATTTAAATACATCAGCTAAATTCACACGTACTTTGTTTCTAGTTTTGTTATTTTTTTGCGTATAGTAAACACTCTGTAGATATGAAATTAAAAAGCTGAAAAGATAAGAGTTAAAAATTGACTTCAATTAAAGGGAATAAGTATAGATTTTTATTTATTCCTTTTACACATGTGATGCTGGTATGATGCAGAGTAGTCGACCACATAACTAAGGGCCGGTCTTTCCACTTCTTGATAAACTAACTGACGGATACCTACCATGGACACAATTCATCAAAATCAAACAACCGTTCATAAAAATCAAGTTATTCACCGGATAACTTTAACTGGAAGATGGAAAGACCGGCCCTAAATGTAATAATCTAACACTGTATTTATTAATCATGTAAGTTATAATATTTTTATGGAAACTTCCCTAATTCATTTACTTCCAGATGCTTTAGGAAACAATAACTGTAAAAACGAAAATTTAATATTAAACATTTTTTGAAAGCTTTAATTTCATAAAATTTTTAAACCAAAGCCCTACATTCAAGAAGTTCTTATATTAACCGTAATATTACGACATGAAATTAGTTCTGGATGCCATTAAAGAAAGTAATGGCTATTTTTCCCGTGTTATTCGAAATTTTAAGGCTGCGCTTAATTTTACCGCATTATCAGTGTGTGCACACTCGCACTCGTAAATTGCACTTCGTTTACGAAGTTCGGTGCTTAAACGGCGCCATAATCCTCAACAAAATGAAAAATTTATTATTTTAAGGAAAGTTCTTCGCCGAGTAACGACGAAATTCTTTTATGTTCGATAAAAAAATAGGATTCGATCGCTTAATAAACGACTAAATGTTTGTTAACATTTTGAGGTTGCAGTAAATTGAATGTTTAATGAACCTATATATATATAATATATAATATTTTATATTATTTCAATTTTATACTGTAGAATTCAAGATGAATATTCTTTCCATAGACCTATGATTTGTTTTCATAGCCTTGAGCCTGTAGGCCTGCAGCGCTACACGTACATACACATGTACTAGGAATAAAAAAAGGATGCATCATCAGGAAGATGACGGACAGGAGATCGTTGAGTAACAGAAGAAGAGAAAGGCCAAGAGTTAAGTGGAAACGACAGGTAGAGGAAATTATATGCAGAAGACCGCCAGTAATAGAAAGGAGAGGAGAAAAATTATAAAGGACCCTCTGGGTCCATTGACCTATGATTTCTTTTCATAGTCTTGGTCCTGTAGGCCTGCAGAGCAACACCTACATACACATACAATTGGCTATATACTAGGGATGAAAAAAGGAATGCATTATCAGGAAGGTGACGGACAGGAGACCGTTAAGTAACAGAAGAAAAGAAAGGCAAAGACTTAGGTGGAAACGACAGGTAAAGGAAATTATATGCAGAAGACCAAAAAGACCGCCAGAAATAGGAAGAACAGGAGAAAAATTATAAAGAACCCTCTGAGTCCAAAGGCCTATGAGTTATTTTCATAACCTTGGACCTGTAGACCTGCAGCACTACGCATGCAACCACATGACATAAACAAGAAAAGTCAATATGAAGAAATAAAGACTTACTCGATTAGTAAGTAAAACCCAGTTAATGCAGACGATGGATGAAGCCCAAAGATAACGTATAACTTCAAGCTTTAACAAACATTGATTTGATGGAAAGTGAAAAACTAACAGATTCAAAACAAGACACGAAGACAAGAAGACAATGACCATATAAAGAAGAAGGTGTTAGAAATATGAAAAAGTAAAGGGTTTTACAGCGAGATTCCTCAGTGTGAGAGGAGGACTAGATACTGAGGTTGAATGAAGGCAAATCCTGAAATCTTTTAAGGAATTTATTTAGAATGATTTAATTTGAAGTCAAAATATAATTTCATAACTTTATTCTTGCTGCTTATTAATTATCATTTCTTTTACAGCAGTTTGTTCGTTTTAGTCTCTTTCTCATTTTAAGATTTTTCTTTCTTTTGAATCATTCTTCTCTTGCATTCGTATTCGTATTATGTAGAAATGTTTGAAATTCATTTGTGACGTCTTTCCTTGTCTGCAAGTACTCTACATATAAGACTTTTCTGGATTGGTCAGATGATTCTCATCTGAAAATTCATCCCCTCAGTTTCATTTGACGATGGTTTTTGACGTACTTCCTTAAGTTGTATTGGAGTGTACTTGAGTAGTTCTGAATAAATTTTACAGAAGTTGCCTTAGTAAAAAATAAGGGCAATCCTTTAGAATCAAGGAAACAGCAATCCAGTAAACTATGTAGATAAACGCCTAAAATTTACGATTTTATTTGAATTTATTGTCTGCATGCGAAGTACGCCTCGGCCGAATCTTAATACAAATGTTGGTTACCGCTTGCGTTCCCTACATAAAGCGCCGCTATAAAAATGCATGAACCTCACAGAAAGGGTAGCGGCGCCTCACCCCGGGGACGAAAAAAATCTACATAAAAAATAACCGTGCATAGCAAAGGCAATTTCTGCGAACGGGCACCATTAGCGGGGCGGCCATTGTTTAGCGTGCCAAATTAATTTACTCTCCCCCCGGCTCCTCCGCCGTTCTGCCGCTTCCCTTCTTGATTGCGAACTTCGTCCCAGCGAGATAATGGGTATCGTTGCTGAAATATTTAAAACGTTTGCGTGAATAAGAAAATCGCCAAATTGCCCGTAAGAACATCGGCGTATCCAGCCCGAATCCTTTTTCTCCCTTCGTCTCATATTTCATTTATATATAAAAAAAGTTTTAGATGGGTAAAACGGAAATCAAATGAAAGAATTTAACTGCTTCAAAACTAAGAAACCTTAAAATATTTAAGTATCTACATATTTAAAACAGAAGATAAAACAAATTAGACGATTTTCGAAAAAAATACTACTATATATTTTCTTTGATTTAGCAACAATGTGTACTTATAAAAAATGAACAATTCCAATTATTAGTATGGGCCCATAACCTCATAGGATAACCTTTGAAAGCACATGTTAAAAAACTACATCCTCTTTGTTTATTTTTAAATTCAATTTCACAGATTTTATAAATAATTAAATAATTTTCGCTTAGATAGGCACGATTATTACTTAAGAATAATGGTAATGTTGTATAAATGAGTGAATGCCTTCGAGCTACTACAGCCCATGTTTTTAAACACAAAAGTACACGTCTCCAGCATATGTTGCGCGTGAAAAATTTTGCAATATTAAACGCGGCCCGCGGCTATTTTTCGTTGAACGAGTAAGTGTTTGTTAGGACTTCTCTTCCTGTTCTGACGGGCCCGGAGAGATTAAATTCGATACGTATACAACGCGGTTAGTCGAAATAAAAGAAGTAGCGAGATCCTTTGAAGGAGATCCCGCGGACAAAACATTAATTATATCCCACAAAGAAGCTGGAAGAGGGCGCGCCGCCGCGAGATTACGGCGTGCTTCCGCCTCCTGACTAATTACTGCAGGTGAATCCCCACCAGGACCGCAGATCCGGCGCCGGAGGATTTACCACTTGCGAATTTAAATTGGACGCCCGGCAACTTGCGAAATCCACGCGACGTTTTTATTGCCGCTTGCTGCGGGCTAAACGCTTAAAATTGAATAATTGCTGAAAACTGTTGAAAAAATAAAACATGATTGTTTGCTTTCTCCAACAAAGAAATAAGAAATCGCATATTGAAATGTATTTCAAAAATATCTGAAATACAGATTTCTGGGACAAGGTTTCCACGAATTCAAACTTAAATCATCGATAAAATGTAATGAAAAATCAACAAAAAAAAGAAAACAGTGAAGATGATGGAAAAGAAACTAAAAGCTCAACACATGCAATCACAATTTCTAGGAATAAGATACATCGGAGGGTAGGTGTAATTCAGAATTTAAAAAGAAAAGTTGAAGTTTAAAAACACAGAAAACGAAAATTCATGATATAATTGAGGCGCTGATTTCAAAAACAACATAAGTCCAAAAATGAAGTTTTGACAAAATCGATAATAGTTATTTAAATAACGGAATAAAGTTACTTTATTCCACTAGTGGAATAGCAACCAGTAGGTATGACAAAGCTCGAACTTCATTCTCGCGTTTAATTTTCTTACGTGGATAAAATGCTATCTAAAACACTTAAATACAATAAATAACTAATGGACTAAAGTAACTTTATTCCACTAGTGGTCACTTTAAATGCTTTATAAGTGTGGATAAAAGTTCAATTATAATGTGATTGTGGGTAAAAAATATTTATCTTAGTAACCGTTAAACTTATATCACAAACTCTTTTAAACGGACACTAAATGGCGCACAAACACTTAACGTTTCGCAGTCGTTCGACAGCTTCGTCAGGAGCTGTCGAACGACTGCGAAACGTTAAGTGTTACAATTTTCATCGGACAAGAACCAGCTTTAGTTAAACTTATAGTTTACAAACTTACAAGCGCTGTAAATCTGTACATGTGAGGTTTTTAAACGAACAAATAACACCAACATATGACTTGTAAAAAAATTCACAAGATACCGGTAACATCTCGATTTTGTCAATTTTGAAAATTATACTGTTTTTAAAATCAACGCCTCAATTACACTTAGATAAACTGCTTGTTTGCAAAGATAAGAGAATGAAAAAGGAACTATCAATCAACTATGTAACAGGTGATCAATATCTTTTCTAATCAAGTGACCTATGGTCACTTTGATTCGTTTATTATTTCAAATGCCACTTGAATTACATATTTATATTGCGTTCCTATACAAAACGATAGGAATGCAATAAAAATAATTCAAATGGCATTTGAAATAATGAACCAAATAAAGACATAATTTTTTCCATAGGCCACTTGATTAGAAAAGATATTGATCACGCGTTATAATAGAAAACGTGTATGAAGCTGAATTCTTGAACCATCTGGCCGGATAATTCTAAACACAAAAGAAGAAATCAATGAACTAGATGATTTATTGAAGAAGTCTACACCTTTTGACCCAGAAAGTTTTTGATCCTCTGAAACCAGAGCTTATTGCTCAGAACCTTCAGAAAAACTCTTTTATCAGCGGGTGCCTCAGGAATATCAGAACAAAATGATTAGATTACCTACCTCTGTCATACTTATGTGAGGGAGGGGTGGTTAAAAATGATAAAAGAATTGGGATGAATTATCCTTTAAAAAGAATTGCACAGAAATAATCAACAATTTTTACTACTTCTCTTCAATCTTTTACCAATTTTTTATCAAACCATAAAGGTATCAAGTAGCAATTTCTTTGTTTGTACGTTCTTGGTTTGAGTTTAAGTTAGATAGATATTGCTCTCAATGTTTATATGGAATGAGATTTTAGCCCTTGCCCGCCACTACATACAGGATGTTATCAATTAGGGTGGCAATAATTATACTACGTATAGAGGACATCAAAGTATTGCGATTTAACCTAATTTATCTATATCCAAAAGTTTTTCGTTTCTTAGATATAACCTCCGAAAGAGACAACTTGGAAAGTATGTTTTCTTAAATATCTCTGGAACGGTTTAAGACAGAAGGTAGAAATTCGGTATGTAAGACACTGAAATACAAGAATGGATACGTTTTAGACAAAATATAATATTCTTCACCAGTGGCATAGATCCAGGATAGTAGGTTATTCTTTTAATAAATAACTTTTTTATTGTCACGTTTTCAAAAAATCTGAAACAAAAACTGAAAAGTTCGAATAAAATTGTACAAGAAGTTGACTAGTTCCATCTTCGCCATATTAACCGTTTTTGAGATATTTAGGTCGAAAGATTACATTACTTCAGAAAGCTGCTTAGCTGCATTAGCTGCTATTTTACATATCTATACACAACACTCGTATAGGTTTTTCTCAATTTATGAATTAAAAATGTACTCTAACAATGAAATAACGGGCATGATACTCATTCTTGGAGAAAATAGAAGAAACAATTAAGGCTCGGTCGGAATTGAATTAGTCCAGAAAATTAGTGCAAATCGGTACTGCAGATTGGCCGTGCAAATGTTTGATAGATGTATTTTGTATTCACAATCAACAGACGTTTTGCACAAAGTTGATTGTGAATAGATACATCAAAACAAAATACATTTATTGTTACATTATTAGTGTACAGTTTTAATTCATAAATTGAGAAAGACTATGTAACAGTTATGTATTGATATGTAAAATAGCAAGATATGTAAAATAGTCAAGGCATATTAGATTTAAAAAAAAAATTCGAATGTTTGAAGTAATGTAATCTTTCGACTTGAATATCTCGAAACCGGTTAATGTGGCGAAGATGGAACTTTCGTTCATTTCTCGTATAATTTTATTCGAACTTTTCAGTTTTTGTTTCAGATTTCTCGAAAAAGTGACAATAAAAAAGTTGTTTAGTAAAATGATAACCTACTACTCTGGATCTACGTCACGGGTGAAGAATGTTTAATTTTGCCTAAGACGTATCCATCCTTGTATTTCAGTTGTCTTGTATGTATATCAAATTTCAACTCTCTATCTTAAACCGTTCAGGAGATATTTAAGAAAATTTACTCTCCAAGTTGTCCTTTTAAGAGGTTACATCTCAGAAGCGAAGAACTTTGGGATAGAAATAAATTAGGTTATATCGAAATATTTTGATGTCCTCTATACGTTGGTATAATTATTGTCACCTTAATTGATAACATCCTGTATATTTTTTGGGATTGACGAAATTGTGTTCTTTCTTTTAAATGAAATTTAATTAAAAATAAAGAAAAAACATATTCATAAATGTATATATTCAAATGTTTTATATATATATATAAAAACAAGTAAAAATCGAATTAAGAAATTTGGCTTGAAGCGAAATTCGAAACATTAAAACATTAACTCAAAATCATGTATGATCGAATAACATTTAGGACGATTTTAATAAAGAAAGAGCATAATTTGAACACATGTAAAATTTTAAATGTAACTGCAGATTACTTCAGAACGATATACGAGACAATACAATACAAATTGAACATAATTTTATAACGGGAATAAAATAGCATTTTGTAAATCAAATAAAGCGGTTGTTAGTAATAGCTAATAACATAACAAAATGGCAATTAAATTAATGTTTTCTCACCCAAACCATGGTACTAGATATGCATAGAGAGACGGACGGATTTTCGGAGTTTGTCCACACATTAAGGCATTCTGTGAATATTAATTTCGCCCTCGGATTCTTCTAGTATGAGATATGCATGACCGGACGACTATTGGCTAGTGATATCTATCGCAAAACTCAGTTCCTTTTTATATGGTTTATACCGGAAATTCCGATTATGAAAAATCTTCCGTATAGAACCCTTGCCCGCGATTTTCGTTATTTTCGTTCACTTTTAGTTATGTTTGCATACAATGATAAAAATGATACTATGTTTACATTAAAATTATTGAACATTTTAAGTAGCGGTATCTTTCGATCGCTTTTTGACCTGACATTGCAGTAGGATTGACAAATTGAAGCCAGTTCGCTACATAATAAGTCATCCCACGCAAGGCGGCCATGCTTGCTGTCAAAGCATATGAGAATTTTAATAAATTTTGTGCAAATCGGTTTTGATTACAGCGGATTCCTCGAGCAGGCTCTGCTGACGAAGGCCCAACTAGGCCTGAAACAGCTGTACAGAGCCTGCTCGAGGAATCCGCTGTAATCAAAACCGATTTGCACAAAATTTATTAAAATTATTGTTATTTTAAGTGAATTTTTAATACTACATCGAATTCTATGTATTATTACTTAACAATAGTAAAATAATTTACCAGCGCTTTTAGCAGCGTAAGCCGGTTCTTTGATGAATCACTTCGGCAATTGTTTGATATTGCAATATGCAGCTGGTATTCTCCGAACGCAGTTTTATTTTAAAGGTCGGTCCTGACTCATCATGGCAAAGTCTTTGAAAAAAGGAAGTCGTTTGTTTACTTAATGTTTTAGTGAATTACGAAATCCCGGTTTCTTACTCTTATATTCAAAATTGAAGCAGTAGATAGTATCGCTCAAGATTTGGGAAAAAAAGAAAGAAGTGTTACCTGAAAGTTCTACAACAGAAACAAGAAAAGCTCAGACACTCAAATAAGATAAGAAATTAAAAATATGTTCAACAGATTGCATTACAAAAGAAAAAAAATCTTGTAAGCAGTGGCCATTAAATTAAATTTGATGATTAATACAGTTATTGTAATAACTGGCGATAATTATCATTTATGGCCAAGCATGTTTTATCTTTTTCTTGTCCTAATGCAACGGTGTTGGAATTTGTTTCTTTTTATCATGTACCGTTCCTATTCACGGCCGAATTGACATTCGAGGACTTTAGGTGCAGGTTATTTTGAGGATTTCTGGTAAGTATAAATTTGGAAAACAATTTTTTTAAAAACTATTTGCTTCTTCTTAAAAGAATAATTAATTTTCTTCTTTGGGACCCTTTTGTAGAGTGGGGATGTTTCTATTTACTCCATTTAGTTACCGGTTTCGTGTAAGTGTTTCCATTTTCTTTCAACTTCTCTCTTTGTATCTCCTTTCACTTCTTCGTTAGTTTTAATTAAAATGAGTAGTGCAATTATTTTTTTTTCCAGAACATTATCTTATCCTTATAGATTTTATTTAAAGCGTTATTTTGATTTTATTAGTTTCTTATTATTCCCACTCTTGACGTTATATCTAGTCCTAAGCGATTCTTTGAAGATTACAAAAAAATTGGATATTTTATAAGTAACTAAAAAACCATAGCAAATTCAATGAAACTTGCCATAATCATGTTCGTCGATTTCAATGAAACATAAGCCATTAATTCATTAGCCCTCTCAAATCGAATTTAATTCCAACATCCATTAGCCTGAAACAATAGGAAAGTCATCACTACTAAAAAATTAAAACTAATCCCGCACCAATGAGTCACCCCAACGTACCGCCATTAGTTTACACCGATAATTCGGACGCGGGATGCACCGACAACCCTCAGACCCTTCCGCGCTCACTGTTTTTTATGTTGGTACGCTGCGGGCACGTGGGACCACTATTTTTTCTACATTACGCTTTCGTGGCTCTTACAACTTGCGAGCAAAAGGATAGCGGCCCTGGGGCTAAGTAAGTCACCCCACGCTAAACCTTATAAAAAACTATACCCACGGCTTGTTCACCCCGCGCGTATCTTATTCTGCATCACTTGAAAAGGACATCGGAAAATAACAAATTGATTCTTTTGTTTTAAAGATACTATTTATTTGAAATGTTTCCAAGCTCGTTCAGCCTTCCTGAAAATTTTCTAATTAATTTAATGATTAATCAACTAACTATGCTTTTCCAAAAACACCTTATGGCAACATTTCCAGTAATTAAAATTCTGTATTCCACCTCAATTTTGTGCCGAGAGCCTTTCCACTAATTACTTTCTGAGAGAACGACGGCGAAGAAAAAAAGTAATCGCAACTTCGATATCCCCAAGGATAAAACAGTTGGAATGAAATATTCAACCCTTATTTTTTCCGGCCCCAGCTAATTACGTTAGGGTTCTTAGGTGGAATTACTTATCCTTCATCTATAACGAGTGCAGCTCGATCCGCGCTCGTCCTTATCAACAAAGGGCCGTCTCCCGCTTCTCCTTAAGACCGCGGACACTTACCGTAACGTCGAAGGAAAGGGCGGAGACGGTGAAACTTCTCCTTCTTCTTCGGATTATAAATACGTAATCAGAAGGGCAGAGAGTATTGTTATTTTATTATTATGACGTTATATTCGTAAGCCAGGTTTTATTTGGCAAAATTAGTTTTCCATCATAAAATTGAACTACGTAGAGTTATCCACATTTTATAGGTATGTGCATTTCAAAATTAAACGGTAAAGGTAAATTTTGTACGAAAAGATGTGTTTAATCAGGAATACCACAGGGTAATGTGCTAGGACCTATACTATCTCTTGTATACCTATAATGTACCCAATCAATGAATTCAATTATGCCCGGTTGCACCAACTTTTTAAGCAGAGCTTAAATTTAAGTGGTGTTTAGACTATGACATTATTTATAGATTTAACAAAATGTTAGTCACATTCTAATTGATACTTAAGTTGAAGTTTAAATGTCAGTCAGAATGTATTCGACATTATACTGACCATACGTAAATATCACATTCTAAACATAACTTAAATTGAAGCTCTGCTTACAAAGTTGGTGCAACCGGGCATTAGTGTTACAAGGTAGGTACTTAATCAGTTCTGAGTTTGTACTGCCAACTTAAACATTGCAATAATTCAAAAGATTCCAAAATACTTAGGGGCACTGTAAAATGTGCTCTAATTTGTTGACGAGATTCTTTTTACTTTACGTTTACGATCGCAACCTCACGTTTTTTTTATTACTTTTTCGTTGCAGTTCCTTAGTAAGTAACAGCTTGGAGATATAGTTATCTATAGTATGATGTAAACTAACTTGATGTAACAAGTTCGTAGTAATTTTCTTGAGGCAATTTATATTAACAAGAAATAACATTTCAGATACAGGATTAAACAGAAAACAACAAAGTTATCAAAGCATCTGGAACGAGAAAAGTATCTTTTTCTTATTATTTTTTTTTATAATACAGATTTCGGTCTTATTTTAAAATGTCCGTAAAACAATGATACCTTTAGAAAAAAAATAATCATAAAAAAATTCCACCCTCAAACCAAAAGTATTTTTAATGCCTTATTGTGGTCTGTAATGCGATCCCCGTCGTTTCGAATTCGATATATTTTCGGAATAACGGCACTTCCTACGCACCTTATTTGTATTCGAATATTCAAAACAGCTGTTAAAAAATAAACACGCAAAGAATCGGACCGGGAAGAGTGCGCACCCCCTGTCGTAAATTAATGTACCGTTTCTGTTGCTTTTTTTTTTCGGGAAGACAACTCGCTGACATTTTACGATTTCACTAGCCCAAAAAGTTACAGTTAGCACCGGTAGCTACGGGAGCGTAAAAAAATCCACCGCAGCAATAAACTCCTAAACGCTTTCGTCGAAATAATACGGGATTTAAAATAAAACTGCAGCGGCTGACATTTTGTAAATTATGAGACGCTCTTCGTAATCAAAATTATAATTTATGTTTAAGTGCGCGCCCCGACAATTTCTCATTGTTTCCGTCCCTATCTCGTCGCCGCGTATCCTTAATATAAATCTTCGCCCCCGCTTTCACTAATTAAAAATGCTAAATTGTGCGTGAGATGCCGTCCCAGGCTTTTCGGGGTGAGTCTGTGTTTTATCTTTTCTACGCCCCGAAATTCTGCTTGCCCCAGGCGCTCACCGAAATTATGAATAATTTGCTTAAATTTTAATGCCCAATTGTTATTTTTCAGAATTAGTTGCGCAATTAAATCCGATTATGCTAATTTCCATCTAAACATTCTCGCGCGACTTCAATTAGGTAACGTTATCTGTGCCCATTTATTTGCGTAACTTAAGGAACCGCCTTCGTAGAGCTTTTAACGAAACGTCGGACTGATTATATGAAAATTTGTCACCCGCTCATTTTCGTCTCAAAGCTAATCCTGGCAGGTCCTTAAACGTACACACATTATAAAATTGTTCGAGTTAATAAACAGCTTTTCCTTCGAATACTTTGCACTGAAAAATGTAGATACAGTTTTAGCTTTATTAATAAAAAGGAATACTTTGCACTGAAAAATGTACAATTTTAGCTTTATTAAAATAAAAAGAAGACTATTGAAGATTGCCAAAGATTTTTTAATTATTTTGGAAACAATTGTTACTTTAATGAAGTTAAAAAATTGAAACAAAATCGACAATTCGAATGGTAACGTCGCGTTCGCATTCACGAGGCACACCCCAAGGCAGGTGACATGCTTTACAAACCCCCGTCCGCGCCGGCACATGCTATTTTTTACGAAACCCTCGAAAACGATTTTAGGGGCCGCGCCACGTTTTCGGTTTTTCGGATTTTGCCCACCGAAATCGCTGCTCTAAATCGTGCTACAAAATAATCACGTTAGAGAGCATCGGTGACAATCCGACAATATAGGGGTTGTAAAGAACAGTGAAGCTTGTTTTAAAGAGAGAAGTGCAGGCACGAGTTGTAACAAAACAGTCGTAATTCCCCTGAGCTTCCTATTTTTTCTGGAAATATTCAATTTTATTAAAAAATTTTGTGTTATTTATTTAATTATGTTTTTGCAAATCACCCCATCGCGGGATTAATTATGTAATGTAATTTTAAGAGGCGTTTTTTAATACACCCACCGGTCGTACCCGAGCACATAAGTTGTTTACCTAAACTAAACTATGTATTTATTATAACGTAATATGTTTCGTCACCAAAAATTATTGTAATTTTTGGGCACGTGCGCATGCATGCAGGCAAGCCTTGGTTTAATTGAATCGACCCCGAATGCCGCTTACCTGCCAACGTGTCATTATCTAATTGAACACATGTCACGGCAGGTAACATCCGCCGAAATCCGCGGATCACAGGCATTAAGTAATGACCCTGGTAATAAATTACCTATTATCCTGGTCCGGGTCCTCACACACTTTGCACTTTTTTTTGACGCCAAGTTCGACTCAAACTGACAGCAGGTAAGAAAGTAGACAGATTTCAGAACACATTCAAAAGTATTCGGTTTTTATTATTATTTTAGACCAATAAATATAATCAATGCCATTCACATGAGCATGAAACATCATCAATATTTTTATCTCGTCTTATTCTATTTGCAGTTATTAAATGTATAAAATATGTGCGTACAGTGAAATCCAGTCTCTTTAACAAAATAAAAATACACTACTTTTAACAATGACGTTTTTAAATACCTAAACTATGATATGAGGGCCTTCACAGTTAAAATAGAATGAATAATATGCATTAAAGGCGCATCTTTTTTTAAATAAAAATAGGTACTTATCAATGATTAAGATGTTTCAAAAGAAATTAAATAAAACTCGAATAATTTCTGTAAACTCAGAGAAATGGCAACTTTAAAATAATTTTCCTGATAAAAATAGAAAAAAATGTAACAAAATAAGTATAATTTATGAAAGTAAAAAACAATCGTCACGATTTAACCATTTCATGAAATTATAATTTTTTAAATGATAAAAATGTGCCTTATAATTATGTGTAAAGAATAATTATCAACTAGAAAATACATTTGGCAATGGAATTAAAATAAGAACATTTCAATCAAAATTAATAAACTTGTAATTTTTGTTAAACAATGGAAAATTACCTATTCGAAAACAAAAAAAGAATAAAAATAGAAAACGAAATTAGTTAAATTTAACTTTAATAAAACTAAATATTATGTAAAATATGTGTGAGTAGCGTATGGTTTTGCTTTTCATTCTGATATTCTTTTTTATGTGTATTAACATACAGTGTCTTTCATAAGTCCGTAACATATAGAATTTTATAAGTGGTTTTTCTGAAAGATCAAAAAATATATTTAATCTGCTGTTAAGCTATTTTTGCTTCAAAACGCATATTTATTGTTCTAACTTCATATAAAATAAACAGAAATAAATTACTTTTATTTATAGAAAGCGTAATGTAACAAAAACGTGTTTTTTTAAAACGAAATTTCTATTTTCTGTAAAGAACAACCAATTTAAAACAATATTTTGTTGTTAGTTGTGTTTTCTTAAATACATACAGACCAAGGAATAATATTAAATTTGTATTCCAAAAATTTTTGACGATATCTTAATTTTGAAACCACATAATTAACTTAATTTTGCCCGATTACATCAATTCTATAAGAAAAAGATTAATACTTTTCGAACTACTGCAATTTCTCCTTTTCGAAAATTTCGATTTTTCGAGTTACCCGCCAAATTTTAAATGTTCAGTTTGATGTAGTTATGTTGTTTTATGCTCAAACTGATCTCAGTACATTTTTTTCGTAAAAATCAATTATAAAAATTTTTCCCATATGGTACGAACTATAGGGTCAATCCATACCAAGTGGTCCAATGCATGTGCTTGACCAATTAAAAAAATATTTTTCGTCGAGAGTAACTTCACATGTTGATAGTTCTAAACTACTATTATTTTATTTTTACTTGCGTTTATTTCAAAATGACGTTATATAGCTTATTGCTTAACTCGTCGAATTTGGGACGTAATGATAAAATCTCCATGTATTTATTGTATTCTAAGTTTGGCAAACGATTGAAGTCGCGTTTTTTTTTTTCTTATATTATATAAGGTATGATTATACCTTTTACAATCCAATGCTTAATTTACTTCATAAGTCAAAATACAGGGTGATCAAAGTTACTGCCGCACTATTGCTAACTTCTTTATTATTGGAGCTACGAAATAGTTCAAATTAGCAAAAGTGAACTGTTTTTACTCAGGATTACAATGGTGATATGAAGAAAACAATTGCCCCTCGCATTCTCAAAATAATTGCACGTGTAAAGTTTTTTTTAATGGAACACCCTGTATTTTTTGTTGACAAATGAAAGAACATCAAATTATAAATACAAATTACTCTTTACTATTTTTCCTTAAAACGAATAATAAAGAAATTATTCCGAAAGTTGTATTCATCATTTACAATTAACTGTATTTAGTTCAATGCATTAACAAAACTGTCTTAACACACACTACCTTGGAATTATGTGCTTCAAAAATAAACAAACGTGAAAAACATGAGTGCAACATTTTGAGGAACTGGTATTTAAAATAAATGTAACTAGTATTATGTACAAAAATAAAATTAATTAATGAAAATTTGCTACTCTTGAAACTAATGTAACTTAAACTAATTTAAACAAAATTATAAATAACTTAAAGTAAATGTTCAAAAATATTCCCAGTTTGTTCTAAACATCGCTGAACACGTTTATAGACGCTTCTAGTGGCATTTAAATGTTGCGTTCTATGGGTTGTATTAATAATAATAACTTCTTTATTATTCGTTTTAAGGAAAAATAGTAAAGAGTAATTTGTATTTATGATTTGATATTCTTTCATTTGTCAACAAAAATAGAGGGTGTTCCATTAAAAAAAACTTTACACATGCAATTATTTTGAGAATGCGATGCGCAATGGTTTTTTTCATATCACCATTGCAATCCTGAGTGAAAGCAGTTCATTTTTGCTAATTTGAACCACTTCGTAGCTCCTATAATATCGAAGTTAGCAATAGTGCGGCAGTAACTTTGATCACCCTGTATACTTGTGACTACCAGTAGTTCGTTCATACTAACAAATGTAAATCGTGAAAGTTTTTATAACATTTGAAAGGCTATATTTCTAATATTCTAATATTACCTTGAAGAAGCATTTTTAAAATCACAATATTTGACAGAATAGTACTTCGTAATGTACCTACTTAACAAAATGGATTTCGAAAATTCGTCCTAGGACTTACCAGAGTCGAGATTCTAGAAATGGTGAAAATGGCATTCGCCGAGATATAAAAGTGGACGCCTTTTTGAAATAAATGCAAGTAAAAATACAATAATAGTGGTTTCAAACTGTCAACATGTAAAGTTAATTTTCGACGAAAAATATATATTTTTTAAAATGGTCAAGCACATGCATTGGACCACTTGATATGGATTGACTCTACATGAGTGGCGCTGTACTTTTCACTATTTTGTATAATCGATTATTTTCTTTCAAATCCCCCTTTCTCTTTAACATCTCTTGGGTCTCACTCAACCACATACCCTTTTCTACTGTCGTCTTTCTTATATGTCCATAATTTTGCTTTTCTATAATCCTTTCCAACACCTCTCTTCTGTCCACTCATTTTTTTAAATTTCATTCTTAATTCTTACTAACAACTTCTTCTTTTTTTATTCAATATATTATTATTATTTTATTTTCTTGTCGTTTCATTTTGAGTTTTGCATTTCGTTTTAAATCTGATGTTTAATACTGTAGCTTTTCTAAGCTCGTTTCAGCTGCCTTACGAAATTTTTATTTCTTCAAAAAACTTTTGCAAATCTTTCTTTTTAATTTCTTATTTCATGAATCTGTAGAAAAAATAAAATATTTCGTAAAAGTGGAGCTTTAATTACAATTCCCAGTTCTCTTAGCTTTTCTAATTCTCTTTGGCGTTTGGTAATATATCTTTTAAGTATATTTTGCTGGTTTCCCATATACTTCTATCACAATATCTTTATCTTCTTCTTCAATCGCCACACATTTCATTTTTTCCATATTAAAGGCCAGTTTTCAGTTTGGTTTAAACTCCAGTACAGGTGAACTCAGTTCGTCTTTTGATCGTCTCAGTTCTCTATCAAACGAAGGTTGCTGCTGATTTTATTAAACTTCATTTAACTTAACTGAACTTAGTTTAAAGCAACATTGCAGCATCAAAATAAACTTGTTATGCTTCCTCTATTAGCTTCGTACTTCTGCATAAAATACTTTTTCGATTTTCCATTACTATTACTTGTAACATTTAGGCCCGATTTATTCACCTCCAATTAAATTTATCTGGTGATTTATTCCCACAGTAACAATTGTGATCACAATAGTTACTATGGGAATTAATCACCAGATAAATTTAATTGGAGGTGAATAGATCGGGCCTTAAATTACATATTTTTGGTCTTTCTTTGTATCTTATTCATATGCCTGCATTTTTGTAGCTCTATTTACATACAGTTTAAATAATGTGCATGGGTTAAATAACAACATTGCTTTAATCTCTCGCTTATTTTGAAAAGTTCTGCTCTCACCTCAAAAAACAAATAGTTAATACTAAAAAAAATTACAGCCAACGTTATTTTTTGAAAGATTTCCCACAACTGACACCTGAATGCCATCACAGATTTCTTTAATCAATAAAATGGTATGTACAATTGTTTTTTTATATTTTTTCATTTCGTTATAAAATTCAACATTTTTATTATTAAGTAGTCCTTCAGATTGTGTTTTTCTATTTTTTGTTTACTAAATCTCAAATCGATGCTACTTGTCACTTTATCTATTTTGTTGCATTTTTTCCAGAGTCTGTAGGAAAAGATAAAAATGAAAAATATTCCTGGAAGATTTAAGAATGTAAAGTTAAAGATCATCATTATGCAATTTATTTAGATTTTGATTTTTCACTTCTGACGAAGCTGTCGAACGACTGCGAAACGTAAAGTGTATAGTGCGCGAATTAGTGTCCGCTTAAAAGATTTTGTGATACAAATTTCATCGGACAAGAACCAACTGTAAATATTAATAATAAAATTTATTTGTGTATTCCAAGTAAGGTTTCACTGCAGATATTCTAAAAAATACTTGTAAGCTTCTTTAGGTTTTTGACCCATCGTTGCTGTTATTGTTTTCTGTTTTGATTGTGTATTGCTGTACCTCTTATTAGTGTTCTCATCATTTTCACATTCTTATTCGCCCCGTCCAACTAAGTTTCCTTGTGACTGTAGTTTATAATAACAGCTAATACTTAGCCCCATAATCTTCGCACATTAGCCAACAGCTTATTCGTCTTTTGTCATTATTACCTGATTTGTCCTTCTTTGTCCACGTAGAAAAATATTGTATTTCTTTAACACCTTTTTTTACATATTCAAAGATTCCTTCGATGATTAATAACATAAACTGCAAGCACTGCAGGGCGATTTATCTATACACCTTTTTGCTATGCGACTGATGAACCACGGATGGTCAGTCCTGACGATCAGTACTGATACTGACTGATAAATAAATATGTTTTCGCAAAGTACCAGTTAAGATACTCATGGTATGCGTTAGGTTTTTTGATTTTCAGAAAAGATTCTAACATTCCAACAACCTTTCAACATTCTAGAAAGAATGAATCATTACGAATTAATCTATGTGGTAAATGATTGAAACTTTTCCCAACGAACGTATCTTTTCGAATGGATATAAGCGACGTTATTGAAATGAGTGTTATTTTTTAATTCATTTGTTGGAACGAGTCAACTAACTTGCTAAGGAAAGAATAAATTGGATAACTGAGATTTCGTTCATCTCGATCGAAAAGATATTTTTTCGCTATCGAAAATAATAACGAATTCGTTCGCGAACGACAAATCTCTAGAACATTCTACTTTTCTTTATTTTCATAGACTTTGTTTGTAATTGTTATTTCTGAATAATTAAATTTGTTGATTTTCTCCAAATTACTTTCGCAAATGAAATGATTTATTTTAATTTAATATTGTTGATTGCCCATTATTAGGTACACATAAGTATAACTGTAAAATTGAAATAAAGGTACTTATTAAAATAAAGGTACCTAATTTGTTTTATATTTTAATTTAGCTACTGGTTGCGATTATAAGTCTTTATCAGGCTGCCTGCCATCGGCAAAAAATTGTTAAAATGAAATCAACCATCAGTGGAGAGAAGAAGGAGAAATATCATCGATGCTTCTCGGAGGAATATCACTGATATTCTTTCTTCTTCTACCGGTTTCGATTATTAAATCTGCATTAGGCTACTAGCTACTTAGCTTAAAATGATATTTCTTCATCTTTTCTCCACTGATTGTGATTTCAATTTTTACAATTTTTTGACTAAATCAGCCTAATGAATACTTAATGATCGAAACCGGTAACGAAAAGTTTAAATCCTGCGATCGCTTTCTGACCTAACATTGCATTAGGATTCTGCTGACGAGGCCCCAAATAGGGCCGAAACAGCTCGAGGAATCCACTGCAATCAAAACAAAATTTTTAGAAACCGGTAAAAAAATTAAAATATAAAACAAATTAGGAAGTACTTTTATTTAAACTTTACAATATTTTAATTTAGTACATTTTACTTTGAAATGAAATGGGTCTATTTTTTAATACATATTTCAAATTGAAATAATTAAATAACAAAATTGGATGCACTGTTAATTAGAATTTTATTTCGGAAAACAATCGAATAGATCAGGGGTCTATAAATACCCAAGAATTTTAAAATAGATCATTACAGCTTCAATTAATAAAAATGTATACTTTAATTATTATTTAATCAAAAAAATTGTCTTCGTAATTCACTAAATAAGAAATAAGAAAACAATACTTTATTAAACTGAAAGAGTGATTCAAGTGAAATTTTAGTATTTTCTTTTAAAAATCCAATGACTGTTATTGCTGAAAAAAATCGCAGCAGTTAAATCGTACAAAGAAGTATAAAATTACATCCCCATATAAAATTAGACATAACTGCGCGAAATTCATATTCAAATTTGTAGAAATTCCTTTGTTGCCAGCCCCCATAATAGACTCTCAGATTATTATTGACATGCAAGTCAAAAATCGTTTCCGCAACTGCGAACACCAGAATACGTATTTGTGCGCACGTTTTTTTTTACAGGAATTGTTAAAAAAAGTTCGTTATTGATATGATTGACGTGCATAAATTCATTTGAAAAAAATAATAATAGTACATAGTTATAACGAGAATTTTTTATCTTTATCTCATTTCTTTTCTATTTCGGACAAAACTCTTGTTAGAATGATACTACTATTTAATTTCCGACACTACACTGTAACATGTTCACGTAATAAAAAACAAATACGCGTTAGGTCTTCTATGATTTAAATATAAATTTAGGTTGTAGATTGAAAAAGGAAACGTTTTCTTCTAATCGTTGGAAATCTCTGCCCTGGGATGAACTTTAAGAAAATCAAATTATCTCACAGAAAAAAATTTAAATAAGCACTTGAAGAATCCGTTGCATAAATTAAACTTTGTCGTCCGGGTTTTAACTTAATTTTGGGCTCAAAGCGAATCCTCTGCGCACAAAAAATTTTTCGATTGACCATTAATCCGATTATTTGCATATCTGGGACGATCTCGAGGAAAGAAAATCTTTCTGGGTCGATATTCATCTCGGGTCCGTAATTTTACGATTTCCAACAGATTAAGCGTTCGAGTGTAATTGAAAATTACCGCAAATGCGTACAGTTCAGCTGCTACGCTGACGAAATGCTATTGTGACAATTTAGTCAAAATAGTGTGCGATCGTCGATTGGGCATTATGTAACAAGAATGGAAACGTTATTATGTTCTATTTCAGCAACGGTTTCGTCCCTGAGGACTATTATTATTACGTCTTGCATATTTAAAAGCTATTTTTATAACAGCATTTCCGGAAGTCAAGTAGCGGAAACTTGACAAAGATTGACACTTTCGAGTTATTATAATGATATTTTATGTATGTATGTATGTATGCTTGATTTGAATAATACGAGTTTTGCGCTGGTTATTTGCGTATTTTTTGCTAAAAAAAACCTTTATTAAAATCTGGGTCACTTCATAATTCCCATGTTTATTTTCGACCGTTAAAATTGCAGTCTTTATACATTCCCCTAAATTACGTGGATTCTCTGAACAAGATTATAACAAACATTTGCTACCTTAATCATAATTTTTTTATTAATCTAATTTTCTTTTAAATTTTAATTATCCTGATGTCTCTCCATTTATGGTAGCTGTTTTATTTTAGACCTTAAACTAATTTTAACTTTGCTGCCGTTCGTTTTAGTTGAAAATGCGAATTCGCAGATATAAATCGCGAAGAACGACATCCCCATTTTAACGAGAGCATATTTCCAAAATTGTATAAGAGTGTAGCATTTCAAAGAATAAGGAAAATGAACGGTGACGTGAAATCTGATTCCCGGCGCAAAACAAACGTCTGTGACACATGACATGCAAAATCACTACCAATTCATGCCTTTATTGACTTCCATCCAAATTCACGGCGACTGCTGCGAACGCCCCCCGTTCTTACATTACGCGGGAAAAGAAACGGCGATTAAGTTACATTTTTTTTCTCTTCTGACGAACAAATAAAAATCAAAGTCTGCAGTTAAAAAAAAATATAACGTATTCTAAAAGCTCATCCTATAAATAAACTAACGCGTGATCAATATCTTTCCTAATCAAGTGACCTATGGAAAGAAAATCGTATGTCTTTGATTAATTTTTTTCAAATATCAATCTCATTTCAATTATTTATAACTGTCAGTAAGTTTAATTCATTAACCGAAATCTTTATTCATAAGAGCTTATTGCTACATTGCGAACAGTTAAATAACAGTCCAGGAATCTTAGCAAAAGTTATTAACAATTTAAAACGCAGAATTCCCTTGTATTTACAAGAGAACGGCGCGGCGGGCATTTCAAGGCTGGTCTACACGTAACGACTTATCGAACGACTTGTCGAATCAGACAAATCGTATCAAGTAAGACGGAGCGTGTGGACCGCAAAACGTACGTCTAGCTTTACGTTTTGCGGTCCACACGCTCCGTCTTACTTGATACGATTTGTCTGATTCGACAAGTCGTTCGATAAGTCGTTGCGTGTAGACCAGCATCTTCTATGAACCAGTTTTTCGTTGCTCTTGGCGCGTGTTTTCATTTTGTCGGAAATGTGAACTTCAAATCCAGAAAACATGTACTTCTAATACATAAGAATAGTTAATTTTTGTGTAGGAATGCAGTATAAATAATTCAAGTTGCATTTGATAATTAAACTAATCAAAGACACAGAATTTTATTTGCATAGGTCACTTGATTAGAAAAGATATTGATCACTCGTTATAAGATCATTATAAAAGTGATTAAATGAGATGCCGTTACTTAACATTTTTCATCTTTCATTTTTCTATGTCTATAAACTTGAGGGAAATTTTATACAAAAGAAATCCTGGAATCTCTTCAAAGAACTTTATTTTAATGACAGATAAATAATACACAAAATATGGAAAGCTTATTATTTGAAAAAACCTGAAGAGGAAAAGTAACAATAAAGAGAAAAGGAAATGACTAATATTTAAAATGATTGAGTGCAAAAGTAATGCAAATAATAAAATTTTTCTTATAAGTTCTAATATACGGTACTTTGGGGAAGATAAAATAAGATTTTATGCATGAAACGCGTTTTCAGTGATTTCTACATCTGGACGAGAAAAATAAGTACCTACTACTATTATTCTATTTACTCCACTAGTGTTTTGCATTAATATATTTCTTCTACCTTCCGCTCATCCTATTATCGTCTATTAAGTCCAGTTGTACAGGGTTAGTTTTATTAATGTTAACTCCCTTTATTATTTTAATAATTCAAAAAATTAAAAAATTGTTCTTATATGGATTTTTATGTAGATTTGACGTATACTGTCAGCTTTACAGTAGCGTTTTATATACATAAGTATATCGGGTGGACAAAAAAATATACCTATTTTTTAAATGGAACACCCTGTATATTTTTGCAAATTTCGATTCCTTGAGTCACTCTGATAATATAAAAACTTGATTATGTTTTTTTTAATGCTATGCACCCTTCCTAAAAGTTTTGCTTTAAGAGCTAGAGAAAAATTTTAAATACAATAGTTGTATGTGTTATATGTGTTATCTTTTAGAAAAAGCAAAAAAAAGAGAAAGAAAGCATAAAAAAGAGAACACCACAGAAAATGAGCTTGTGCAAATATAATACAAATAATAAAACAAGTAATACAGTTGAAAGAAATATTAGCTTTGTTCCTACACAGTTCTAAATCAGTTCGGAACTGTACTGCTTATGCGCTCTTACTAAAAATGCTGTGTATTTAGCAAGAGCGCATGAGTAGTACAGTTCCGAACTGATTTAGAACTGTGTAGGAACAAAGCTATTATTATCGATACAAATAAAAATGTAAATGATTTCTTACAGCGTTTTCGATTCGCTGCTTTAGAATACCCTCAGAGTATTTTCATCTTGTTTTAACCTCATGTAATAGTAAAAGATATAACTATGTACAGTGAAAGCTCTCTTAGGCGGACACCGACCGTGACCAGCAAACTGAAGGTCCATTAGAGGTATCCGCCAAAGAGAGATGCAAATGCATGTAAATTACAAAAATGGGAGACTAAAAACTGTCCAGCTAAGAGAGGTGTCCGCTTAAGAGAGCTGTCCGCTATGGGAGCTTTCACTGTATATGGTTATTAACTAGGAATTTTGACAATGACCAAATATGGAAATGATAAATAAAAATTATCAAAAAAGTGCCATTTGGCATAATCCAAAAGAAATAATGGGGTAATATTATTTCACCAACACACGAAAATAAGAGTTGTTTTTGCCGTAAGAGAATTTGTTAATACTAAGTAATTGATCTTTCTTATTTCAACATCTACCCGAATTTACCACTTTTATGCAATAAAATATTTGTTGAAAAGTTGTGTTTTCAGTTTATTTTAAACAAATTGTTTCACTGTCCAAATAACGCACACTACACTGAGAAAAATGAAATAGTTAAGTCAACAACTTTTTGAATGTCAACTTTTTGTGCGTTGACTTAAATAAAATGTACTTGTTTCAACGGTAATATTCTTAACTGAACATCTTGGAAATTGTTGAAGTAACACTAAAAAAATTTTAAACTATTACGTTTGACTGAACGATGTAAATGTTTTCCTTAAAACGAAAGTGCTTAATATGTTAAATCAAAAAGTTGAAATTTCAATATGATCGTAAAGTGCTGTTGCTTTTATGTGTCTGTTTTGATTTTTTATTTAACGTAATAAATGTTAAGTCAAGTAAAAGAGAGGGTTAATTTCCATATTAATAAGCTATCGAGTTCCAGATGGCGCCTGCTAAAACTTCATGTATATTTACTGCCTGTCCCAGCATAACCTTGTTGTTCGACATCGTTTCTTAAACGGATAAGTCATTCATATTTCGAATGCGTCCGACATTATAAAGTTCGTTGAGGTTTATTCAGCTCCTCTTGTCACCTCAACAAAGGTTGAAGGGTTATCTTACTTTGGCAGTATCGCAAAGAGGTGAACATTTAATTGATGTTTTCCTAAACGATAGTCTAGATTGAATTGACTCTACGCTTTTATTAGCCGAATTGAAAAATTACTTTAAATATATCAAAAATATAATTTTAATTCCCTAACAGCGTTCAGACAAATAAAATATTTAGCAATTTTAACAAGCTAAAGTTCTTGTATCAATTTTCTTGGGCATTAAAGCAACTAGAAAGATGTCTTCATTGTATGCTTGCCTCAAATAAAATATTGACTTGATTCAATCTAAAATATTTAACATTTTTTGACTGTTGGTTCAATGACCACGCGTGATTGCTAATAGGTAAACGAAAAATACTGTTAACTGAAGGTGTTTTTGGTTGACGGAACAGTTTATTTTTCTCAGTGTAATCCGCCGAATTTAAAGTCATTGTTAATCAAGTTTAGACTAAAGTTTTTTATTGAGGACAATTGAAATGAGCAATATTTAAAATAGAGTGTGCATTTATTGTAAGCATTAAATCATTAAAAAAATTAGTTTGCAGTAAATTAGCAATATTAAAAAAAAAATTACGTTTCAAAATTTGAATGTTAGTTTTATATCATATTTGTGCACTTAAATAAATAAATTAGAAACACATTCATAACATCTATAAAAATATATTGAACAATATAAAAATATTTGATCATTTGAAAAAATTTATTCCCAATATTTTAATTATAGAACCCTTTGAAAACCAAATGCGCGTATTCAGTAAATTATTGCAACCACCAAAAAGTATGTTGTAACCTAAATCGAATAACATGTGCATTAAAATAAATAAAATGTGCATTAATATTAGTATACTAAACGCTATCTCTTCATATCGCCGCCAGTATTCTAATTTTGAGAGTTAAACAATTTTAATTAATTAATAATTACTTAAACTACAAATTAATAAATAAATTAAATGATGTTTCAATTTATTATAGTAAAAATATGTTAAAAAATCCTTAGGCTCGATATTACAATCATCGGATAAACGGAGTATAGCGCTATTCTTGCAATAACGTGACGTAAATGTGACGTAGATGTGGAGGAAGGTTAAAGGATATTCGGCGAATAGTTATTCTGTCCTTATTCCACGATTGTAAAACTGGGCCTTTATGTTTTTAAATTGTTTTTTTTAAGGTACCGTTTAATTTGAGATTAATATTGTTAAAAAAATCCCAAAAACTTTTTTAATATTTTTTTAAAAACAGCTTACTTTAAATATGTTGGAATTTTTGTATATTACAAAGTTTTAAAATTTACTTCATATTATGGAAAAAAAACCAAAAGATCTTAAAATCGATTTTTTTCACAATCAATAAAATACATTCGCTATACCTACCTATTAAACCGACTGATTTTTTTTAAAATTTTTATCAACTCTTACCACGAAATATGAACGACATGACTTAGCTTTACTGTAAAATAAACTCAAGGAGTGCAATGTCTTATTTTTCAGTTAAGCTAAGACATTCCGTCTAATAAGATGTTTATTAAGAGAATTTCAGTAATAGTAAAATGGCAGCAAATATATAAAAATTATGTACAATCAACAACTTTTTTATCTCGTTACTATGTACACTAGGGTGGGTCATTTTTGTATGAAAAAAAACGAATATTGCGCTTTTGATTTTTAATAGCAAAATTATATTGCCTTTACATGAAAACAGTGTAATGCTAAAATTTAAAGTAAATAGCACCTCATCTTCAGGTTGCGCTTTGCCTTGGAAATACAAATAACTTGAATATATTCTGGTAGTCATATAACATAAATGTCTCAAGGAAAATAGGGTTTTTAGAATAAAATAATCATTTATTAATAATTAAAAAAATAATACAACAGAAAAATTAATGAAAATCATTCAATATTGAAATCTTTCTTGCTATCGAATTTAGGCGTTGCTGCGAGATTCGAGTTTTAATTTTATGCACCTTCTCTTGCCCTTTTAGTATACAGTTTTGATCATAACTCTGTTATTATTATTATTGCAAATACGAATTTTTCATGGCAAACTATATAGCCTTTCTTGTATAATTTCAAAAATTCAAACGTAAGGCGCACCCTCTAAATATTAATTAAATTCAAAAATATTTCGTAGGTGTCATAATATCACTAAAAGACAACATAATTTTGCTATTAGGTAAGATTATCTCAAAGTTTGGTTTTTCGACCCACCCTAATGTACACGGACTCGGCAGTACAACACGCAAAACGCAGTACATAACACCGTCCAAATGTCATGGCAAGAGTCGATAAATTTAAATATCACCCGGTATATGAGAAAGTAGAATTTGGGAATTCATCAGAATTCATCGTGTACTAAAGAGGCAGATACGAAAATTTAAATAGTTTAAATACCACAAGCAAGAGAAATCTTTGAGGAAGACAAATTTCAAAGAATGAAGTTTTCTGAAACTATATAGGAAATATGCAATAATGTTAAAACTCTTTTACAGCGAATACTCTTTAGTGATAAAGTACACATGAAACCCCAAATTCTCAAAATTTTCTATATTGGACTACTTCTCAAAATTAACTGTCCCGGACCGTCAACATCATCAAATTAACGTATGGACAGAAATTTTAGGAATCATTGGTTCGTTTTTTGTCAAAAGATCGCTCACCGATAACAAGTACCTCCAATTCCTGCACTTTAGGAGATTTTGGCATATTATAGACCATGAAATTTGGCTACAGTATGATGGTTGCCCTGCGCACGAAAGTGCAGTTGTGAGAAACTTTCTAAATGAGGCATTTCCTAATCACTGCTAAGGGAGAGGCGGTACCATTAAGTGGCCGACACGTTTTCAAGATTTACCACCAAATGACTTTTTCTTCTGGGATAATTTAAAAAATAAGTTGTATAATTGACAGAATTTCCATGAAACGAATCAACACCGTGTATGTATTTCTTTATTGCTAAATTTTTATTATTTTAATGCACAGTGAATTCGTTTTAGGGCGCAAAGTATTTATTTTATACGTTTCCTTTTAAATAATTCCCTCTTAAATCGTACTCTTTTTTATTATATGCCGATCGTATAGACCTGAGTTAAGAAAATACATTGTGTTTATTATTATTTTTTGTGATACAAAATTAATTGAAAGTGTTCAAGAAATTATTAAATTATTTATGACAACTCTGCTTATGTTTCTTGCTGTCTTGTTTCTTCTATGTAATCATAATCCGCAACATCTCCCTTTTCATACAACAATTAATAGTTTTAATAATCGAATACACCATAACAAATAACAATAACATCTATTTCCCTAAACACGTATTCCTCAGTTTAACATCTAATCATTTAGCCTTTTGGGCTTTTTAATTTCCCTTCCTCTTTTAGTCACTATCTTTCTGTTTTCTTGATTCAACAGCTTTTCTCTTTCTCTTTGATTTATTACCTTCTCATTTTCTTGGTCTAATAATTTCTCCTTTACTTCTTGCTCATCGATATTTAACTGCTTGGTAATTCGTCTATTTTCTTTTCATTGGAATTTTCTATTAATGAATGTTTTAGATCTTCATTAGACATTTCATTCGATTTTCTCGAATCATTAGACATTTTATTCGATTTTCTCGAATCATTAGACATTTCATTCGATTTTCTCGAATCATTGGACATTTCATTCGATTTTCTCAAATCTATTCTACATTTCGTCTATAAGTTGATCCTTCTACTTCCACAACATATGATCTTGGCGCTACCTTTCCTTTACTTCCGCTGGTATCCACTCCTTATTATTTTTCATCCATACCATATCTTTTACTTCAAGCTTGGAAAGTTCTTTGCTGCTTTTATCGTATTGTTGCTTTTGCCTTTTCTTTTTTTCCTCAAGTTTCTTGCTTATATTTGTATACAGCTTGGGAGTTAAATGCTCTTTTGTTAATGGTAGAAGTGTTTTTGTCCTTCGTCCCATTAATCGCTGTACTGGACTTAGATTTATTTCTTCTGTTGGCACATTTTTTAATTCCAGTAAAGCTATCCATAAGTCTTCATTTTTATCTACTGTTTTCTTAATCAATCTTTTTGCTATTTTATCTCTTGCCTCTGCTTTTCCATTGCCTTGGCTATGATAAGGCGAAGAAGTTTTATAAGTAAATTCCCACTTCTTTGCAAATGATCGAAATTCATCCCATGTAAATTGTGGTCCATTGTCAGTTATCACTCGTTTCGGTAATCCGTGTCTACTTAAATTCTGCTTTGAAATTTCTATAATTGTGTTTGCTTTCGTATTTCGCAAATAGTCAAACTCAAAAAAATCACTATAATAATCAGTCGTTATCAAATAATTCTTATCATATATCCATTAGGGTGGGTCGAAAAACCAAACTTTGAGATAATCTTACCTAATAGCAAAATTATGTTGTCTTTTAGTGATATTATGACACCTACGAAATATTTTTGAATTTAATTAATATTTAGAGGGTGCGCCTTACGTTTGAATTTTTGAAATTATACAAGAAAGGCTATATAGTTTGCCATGAAAACTTCGTATTTGCAATAATAATAATAACAGAGTTATGATCAAAACTGTATACTAAAAGGGCAAGAGAAGGTGCATAAAATTAAAACTCGAATCTCGCAGCAACGCCTAAATTCGATAGCAAGAAAGATTTCAATATTGAATGATTTTCATTAATTTTTCTGTTGTATTATTTTTTTAATTATTAATAAATGATTATTTTATTCTAAAAACCCTATTTTCCTTGAGACATTTATGTTATATGACTACCAGAATATATTCAAGTTATTTGTATTTCCAAGGCAAAGCGCAACCTGAAGATGAGGTGCTATTTACTTTAAATTTTAGCATTACACTGTTTTCATGTAAAGGCAATATAATTTTGCTATTAAAAATCAAAAGCGCAATATTCGTTTTTTTTCATACAAAAATGACCCACCCTAATATCCATGGCTACAATATTCCAGGGTAATTGTGGAACCTCACTGTACATCATGCACTGAGAAAAATAAACTGTTCAGTCAACCAAAAACACGTTCACTTAACAATATTTTTCGTTTACCTATTAGCAATCACGCGTGGTCATTGAACCAACAGTCAAAAAATGTTAAATATTATAGATTGAATCAACTCAATATTTTGTTTGAGGCAAGCATACAATGAAGACATCTTTCTCGTTGCTTTAATGCACAAGAAGATTGATACAAGAACTTTAGATTGTTAAAATTTCTAAATTAGTCTGAACGCTGTTAGGGAATTAAAATTATATTTTTGATATATTTAAAGTAATTTTTCCATACGGCTAATAAAAGCGTAGAGTCAATTCAATCTAGACTATCCCAGTGGCGTAGATAGAAACTTGTTTCGGGGGGGGCCCGAACAAAAAAAATCTAACGAGTACGGATTACTTAACATTTTATTTATGAAATGTAAAACGGCGAACAAAAAACAACGTCATACGGAAAACTTCTTTAGTATGAATTATGCGGAACATAATATTTTAGAATGATTTCGGGGGGGGGCTCGGGCCCCCCAGGCCTCCCCCTTATCTACGCCACTGGACTATCCTTTAGGGAAACATCAATTAAATGTTGACCTCTTTGCGATACTGCCAAAGTAAGATAACCCTTCAACCTCTGTTGAGGTGACAAGAGGAGCTGAATAAACCTCAACGAACTTTATAATGTCGGACGCATTCGAAATATGAATGACTTATCCGTTTAAGAAACGATGTCGAACAACAAGGTTATGCTAGGACAGGCAGTAAATATACGTGAAGTTTTAGCAGGCGCCATCTGGAACTCGATAGCTTATTAATGTGGGAATTAACCCTCGCTTTTACTTGACTTAACATTTATTACGTTAAATAAAAAATCAAAACAGACACATAAAAGCAACAGCACTTTAGGATCATTTTGAAATTTCAACTTTTTGATTTAACATATTAAACACTTTCGTTTTAAGGAAAACGTTTACATCGTTCAGTCAAACGTAATAGTTTAACATTTTTTTAGTGTTACTTCAACAATTTCCAAGATGTTCAGTTAAGAATATTACCGTTGAAACAAGTACATTTTATTTAAGTCAATGCACAAAAAGTTGACATTCAAAAAGTTGTTGACTTAACCTTTTCATTTTTCTCAGTGTGGGCTCTTTTGTTTGTGCGATTTCAAATTTTTGACATGTTCTGCAATTACTCACATTTTTTTATTATATCCTCTGCCATTCCTGGCCAATATAAAACTTCATGAGCTTGAATTTCTTCCTGAATGACTTGCATGAATTCTTTCTAACATCTCCTTTATCATGGATTGTGGTATTACTACTCTTCTACCTTTATATATAATCCCATCTTGAGTTGATATTTCCTCCCGAAAATGCCAGTAAGGTCTTACATTTATCGGAACGTCCTTTATGGCATCGGGCCAACCATTTACGATGACAGATTTTAATAACTGCAAATCTTTATCATTTTTTGTGTGTTGCATTATTCTTTTTAGCTTTGTATCTGTTACGTTAACGTATTCTAATATATTCAGTTTTTCTATTGATTTCCAAATTTTATTTTCTTGTTGAAGGAGAAAAATATACTCCTCGTCGTTTTCCTTCATAATGTTTGATTCTGACGGCGCTCTTGATAAATAATCTGTTATGTGCATGCTTGAACCTCTCTTATAGATGACTTGTAAATTAAATCTTTGCAGTCGTAACATCATTCGTTGTAGTCTGTATGGTGCTGATAAAATAGTTTTCTTAAAGACAGTTTCAAGTGGCTGGTGGTCAGTTTCAATTGTCACTAATTTATTACCGGCTATGTACTGTGCAAATCTTTCACACGCAAATAAGACTGCAAGACATTCTTTTTCGATTTGTGCATATTGTTGTTCTGTTTTATTAAGCGCCTTTGAAGCATACGTAACAGGATTACCTTCTTGCATGAGAGCTGCACCTAGCCCATAGCTGCTAGCATAACACTCTATAGTTGTTTCCTTATGTGTGTCATAATATTTTAACGTTGTTGCTGCACCTACTAATTGGTTTAATGTCTTCCATGCCTTTTCTTCGCATTGTTCCCACTTCCAGTCTTCATCCCTATGAGTCAGTTTTCTTAGCGAAGCACTTACTGTTGCTAGATCTGGTAAAAATTTTCCCATATATGTAATGAAACCTAAAAAACTTTGAAGTTCTTTCTTCGTTGTTGGTCTAGGGGCCTCTAGAATTGCTGCTACTTTCTTAGGATCTGCCTTCACTCCTTGGGATGTTAATAAATGACCCATATACGGTACTGTCTCAAGTCTGTATCTAAATTTGTCCTTGTTCAATTTCATATTCTTCTCTCTTACTCTTTTAAATAACTTTGTATTGTTTTCGTCATGATTTCTACTTGCTTCTTCTACTGTTTCACCTTTACCATATACTAGTATGTCATCTGCAATCACATGAACACCTGGTAAGTATTCTAATAATTCATGTTGCCTTCGTTGAAACACTTCTGGTGCTGTCGATATCCCAAAAAGGGTTCTCAGCCATCGATATCTACCGAAAGGGGTCCAAAACGTAGTATAGAAGCTACTTTTTTCTTCCAATTCCATCTGTCAAAATCCATTTTTGCTGTCCAATACGCTAAGGCCCGATTTATTCACCTCCAATTAAATTTATCTGGTGATTAATTCCCATTGTGATCACAATAGTTACTATGGGAATAAATCACCAGATAAATTTAATTGGAGGTGAATAAATCGGGCCTAAATATTTTAGCTTCTGCTAAATCCGGTAATATCTCCTCCACTGATGGAATTTGATAGTATGATCTCTGCAGAGCTCTATTAAGAAGTTTAGAGTCCAAACGTATTCGTATTTTATTAATTTTTTTCACAATAATCATATTACTCACCCATTTCGTGGGCTCTTAACTTTCTTGATGATACAGTCTCTTTCTAATTTTTCTATATGCTTCTTTAAATCTGTCTTCAAAGCAACTGGCACTCTGCGTGGAGCCTGAAGCTCTGGCATAATAGCTTCATCTAGCTCTAGTTTGTATTTACTTGGTAAACGTCCAAGACCTTCAAACACATCTTTATACTCTTCCAATAATCTTCTTTTTTTTTGTTCAGTACTCTTGTCTTCTTCTCCGAAACACAAATCCGCTAGTACTTTAATTAGTTTTAAGTTTTCACTAGTTTTAGCTGACAAAAGTGGGGCTTCATGAGCTTCTACTACTTGAAAACTACTTTTACATTTATGTCTCCTATATGTATTCACACTCTAATTCTATTTCTCCTACCGATTCTATTGTCTTTCCATCGTATAGTTTCAATATGGTATCACTTTTTCTTAATTTATTTCGATTTATTGACAGATATTCTTTGACATCTCTGTAACTTATGATGTCGCAGCTTGCTCCTGTGTCTACTTGACATTTGACCATATTGCTTTTCTGCCATTTCACTGCTTTTACGAATATCTAGTGCCCTAGTTAAAGTCACATTAACTTTCTCGTAATAATCTTTTTCTGGTATCGTTACATTTAAATACCTAACAGCAATCTGTCTCTTATGAAGTCATCTCTGTGTGTTCCGAATTCACACGAGTCTGCTACTTTTCGTAATCTATTTACATATTCACTTATATTTTCATACGATTCTTGATTTTTGGTGTTAAATACATATCTTTCATACATAATATTTTGCTTTGGCTTGAAATAATTATCTAGGGCCTGTATAACTTCATTAATGTATACTTTTTATTTTCTTCTGTTACGTCTAAATGCATGAATGTATTTAAACAATCTTTTCCCACTACTGCTAAAAGTGTAGCGACTTGTATCTCTTCCGACTTTTTGTTTAATTCTGTTGCTATCACGTAGTTGTTCCATTGGTGCTTGAAAAACATCCAATTTTCATATGCATTCTCATTAGCGTTTACCGCACTTGGAGTAGGTATTGTTGTTGAACTTGCCATTCTGTTTACTGACGCGTAGTTTTCTTGCTCTTGGAAAAGCGTTACCTTTTACTTGTAGTCACACCTGACACCATGTTTCATTGTTATTATTTATTATTATTTTTTGTGATACAAAATTAATTGTAAGTGTTCAAGACTGTGGTTCAAGAAATTATTAAATTATTTATGACAACTCTGCTTATGTTTCTTGTTACCTTGATTCTTCTATGTAATCATAATCCGCAACACATAGACGACGAAATAACATGACATGTCAAAAGCCGCAAGGGTATCTCACGAAAGTCAGAAGGAGATAGCTATATAAAAGTTCTTTGGCTTATCGATTGAACGATCGGCATAACGCGTGATCAATATCTTTTCTAATCAAGTGACCTATGGAAAAAAATTATGTCTTTGTTTGGGTCATTATTTCAAATGCCTTTTGAATTATTTTTATTGCATTCCTATCGTTTTGTATAGGAATGCAATATATATGTAATTCAAGTGGCATTTGAAATAATGAACAAAGACACATGATTTTATTTCCATAGGTCACTTGATTAGAAAAGATATTGATCACCTGTTATAATTAAAAAAATGAACTGTACGTTCGAATTAGATCCCATATGTTTCTATACCTATCAAAATTCTGCGCGCTAACGGAAATATTAAGATTTGTTGACTTTCTAAGGCCCACTTAAATTTACTGTATAGTTTTATGCCTTAGTAGGTAATAGTAATTTGGTCTGTTCCTGCAACACTTTTTGACACTTTCAAAAGCGTCAAAAGTATGCACTCATTAAAGTTTTACACTTGATAAAGTTGTCAAAACCGATCATTATTTCGGTGGCCAACTGATTCTGATGGTTTCGAAACGATCAGAAAGTGATGTAGGAACAGACCTACTGTTTTCACAATTGTATTTAAGTGTTTTAATTTAATGAGAACATTAGTGTTTTCAAGAAACTCAACGCAATTCTTAGATTTTATTGAAATTATACAGGGTGCCCCATGCTGTGAGGTCACTACTTCATACAATGTAATCTTTACCTTTAGAGCAAATAGAGTAAAAATTCTAATAAAGTTATGCCCTAAAGTAAACCGTTTTAAAAATACAATGTTAAATTTTTATTTTTGAAATAATTACAATTTCAGAAAAGGCAATGTTCATTTTAATTTTAATATAAATTCATTTGTAAAGATTACTCAAAACGACCATCGTTGCTCTCGTAATATAACATTGTAGTTCGAATTAAATAGTTCTGCTGCCTCAAAAAAATGGGTCTCTTGAGATCTTAAGCAGCCTCTGATGGAGTTTGGTTTACCATATTTTTCATTTGACATCACAAATAATAATATTTACAGTTGGTTCTTGTCCGATGAAATTTGTATCACAAAATCTTTTAAGCGGACACTAAATATTTTTCACTTCTGACGAAGCTGTCGAACGACTGCGAAACGTTAAGTGTATAGTGCGCGATTTAGTGTCCGCTTAAAAGATTTTGTGATACAAATAATAATGTAAGTAAGTTCAGGAGATCTTCTTGAGGGCCAGGGGTGCTGTTTTCCTTTATCAATTATACGTCCTTCAAACCGTTGATTCAAAAATTGGCTTTTCTGAAATTGTGTTTATTTGAAAAAATAAAAATTAACGCTCCGTATTTTAAAAACGGTTTGCTTTAGGGCATAACTTTATTAGAATTTCTTACTCCATTTGGTTTAAAGATTACGTACAGGAAGTAGTGACCTCACATCATGGGACACTCTCTGTATGTACAATATTTCTCCTTGGTAGTATCTAAATTGAAGCATCCTCTTATTGCAATAAGTTTTTATCGATTCTATTTTGTTTGCTGTTTAAAGGAAAGTCTGGGGGTGTTTTTTTTGTTCAGCATTTTGCTGTGGTGGATATAGACAGTGATTTATAACATTGTATAGAAATCGATGTTAGATTATAATCGATTTATGTTGTGAAGAAATTTACTAACAAGAAATTTAGTAACAAGAAATTTAGTAACAAGAAATTTAGTAACAACTTATCACTACATTTTTACGTCGTCTAAATCGTTTATAATCTAACAGAGATGGATTTCTATACCTACAATCTTTTAAATCACTGTCTACATCAACCACAGCAAAATGCTGAATAAAAAAACACGCCCTCTTGAGGCTTTATTTTTATAAGTATGTTTGAACAAGTTTGTAAGTTCGTAATGTCTTTAACTAGAACAATAGATGTAGTCAGAATCAAAAGTAACATCTCCTCTTCTCCTCTCCTCCTTCTGACCACTTTAATAAGTAGACGGACAAAATGAAAATAGTTTACCTTTTAGATCGCGACTTAAAATTTTATTGGCGAGACATTACTTTTAACGCTCAGTGTACGTAAGTACATATTTCTTAGAGTGAGCCAACAGTGTGTAGGCGAAAGTTAGTGGCTTTATTATTACATATTTTTTAAATCTGTATATATAACGACTAGATGCACAATTTCAACTTATTTAGACGGATACAGAATGTTTCGTAAGGTATTGTTATATATACATACATATACAATACGAGTACGTAGCTCATTACGAAGGGATGAACGTTATATTAGGTTTTTTGTCTAAAGTTTATGAGATGTGGATAAATAATCGTAAAAATGGTACTATTTGTTATTCCGTAGTTAGTTATTTTTTAAACATTCGACTTTGAATTTTAGTAAAAAATATTTCACTATTAGGAAATAGAATTATGGGATCGGTTAGAAATACTCTTAGAACTTTACGCACAGGGTAATGCATAGGCGTAGCACAGATCTTTCGCTAAGGTTTCCAACAATATAAGACTATTTATGTGTAATTATGTAAATTTGAAAACACAATTATGATCGGAATTTAATAAAGAAAATCGTTAAAGTTCATGCAATAAAATTGTTAATATTACGGAACGAATTTGTAATTGCTCTCCGGAATTCTATAAATAATAATCTTGAGAATAATTTACAAATTTACTTAATAAGTTTTTAACGAGCAAGAGTATGTTGATCGTAAATATTATGAAAAAAAGACATTTTGTTGTATCTTGAAAAATTTGTCAACTGAGGCTGAGTTCGTTTTTTCAACTCCGTTCAGTCTATTTACTCTTTTTTGCACTTTTATCTTACTTTTACATCTGTCAAAACAGCTTCGCTCTCACTCTAATTTTGATCTATCTCTGCACCGAGTGGAAAAACGTACTCAGCCTGATACAAAATGTCAGTTAAAAAGTATTCTAAACATTATCCAAATTATATATAATTTTTTTAATGAAAATCAAATCGGTAAAAGCGACCATAAGAAAAGTAACTGAAAATGTATTATACTTTTTACGGTACACTCTGTCCGATTATTATGTTTTTACGCAAAGTATTAATTTAAAGATTTAAATTAAAACCCAAAAATATGGTAGTGTAAAGATGTTCCATTAAGAAAAAACAGAGCTTCAGTTCGTTTCTCTCTAGTTTCCTATTAAATCCTTTTTTTCTATTTTTTCTTAATAAGAAAATTGATATTCTTAAAATGACCACTTTGTACTTTGTATAGAAATAATTTAAATTATTTGAGTTTACAATTTATTATTGGGAAATAATAATTACTTAATGTATAAAACAAAAACAAAAAATTTAATACACCTACTTAAGTTTTGTTTACTTGGAAGAATTTATATTATTTGATTCATCACATAATAGAAACATTATAATTCATTATTTATTTTGTTTTTTAATCAAACTATTTTAACTTATAAATAAATCAATGATAGTAAAATATTTAATTATGAATTAATCAAGATTAAAACGATTGTATAAAATACCCGAAATACTACCTACAGCTCCATCCATGGGCTGATATCTTAAATAAGCTCGATGATTCTTTTCGGATTCTGTAATTTTTCTAAACAGTTGCTGATCAAAGAATATAAGTAGTTGCTGATTATGATTGGAGATTTTCAACTTTGATAATGATTATTCAAATTCGCTTCTTTGAAATATTAGCTCAAGTTGTAAAATTCTGCTTTATATGCCCAACTTTTTTAAATATTGTTTAAAGGCTCGCAAAACTTTAGTGAAAGTGTTTACTAAATACAAATATAAAATAAAACATAGGTAATACAGTACGTATTTGCTTTATTAAAAAGTTCCACTTCATTATAAAATTTATTTTGCTAAGTTTGATTAAAAATTTACAAAGTAACTAAAACTAAATGGATATACTTTCTAAAAATAGAAATACTTTAAGGTTGTGACATGATTCAATAATGAAATAAATATAATATAAAGAAAAGATTTACTCCTATCTGTAGGTGATGAGAAATAAATACTAAATGAAAATTCATAGTCTAGAAAATTTTAAGTCATGCTTGCTGAGAAGCCGTGAACTCTTGAAAACGCTTCTCTTGAGCCTGCTGTAATTTATGAAGCTTCTTCACTAATCCTTTGCTGAGCTCCTTACCTTCAGCGTCATGGGTAGGCAGACCCTAGAAAGTAATATTCATTTAAACAAGAATCAATTTAAGACTATTTTTCTTACATTTTCATTAAATTGTGAGTACTTATCCATTTCTGATTTAAACATATCTGCTGGAGGAATTTTCTTTTGAGCTTCCTTTGCAGCTTGCACAGCAGCCATCTCCGCTTTCTTTCTCTCTTTCTCTGCTGCTTTGTCCAATTCAATTGCTTTCTTTGCCTCTCGTTCTTTCAACAAGGTTTCACGATCTATCAACTTGACAGCACTAGGTCCACCTAAAAACATACACAACATAAGTACACATGAAACAAACAACATGTTGCTCACTACTTTCTCGATCCTCCAAGCGTACTCCGATGTTAGGCAAAATTTCATCTCGGAGTTTGTCACATTCTTTAAGTATGTCCGATGCTTTCAGTGTTTTCGCATGAGATCGAACGTTGTCTCTGAATTCTGCCATTATAGCCAAATAAGGCATAATTGTATTTTCTGTATTTGTGGTAGATGAGCCAGATATTGGAAAACCGAGCTGTGAAGGTTGTAGAATTGCCCCAAAAATTGTAAGCAATTTGGTAATGTATACCGCAATATCATGCAGTAAAAGTGCATTGGGAGACTTGCGCTCTCGCAAGTAAATATTGCTGGCAAAAACCAGGTCTCTCAGTGCTTCTAACGTCGTTTTAGTATCAATGTTATCTGAAATTTTTTTTGTTTAAATCTTATGAATGACTTCTATGAAAAATAAATAACTTACCACACAGTGCACAATGAACCTTCTCCTTTGCATCTAGAAATCGCTTATTCAATTCCAATTCATGAGAGCACCATTTATTGAAAGTTGCATCTGTAGTGTTTTGGTTGATGTTTCGTACAACGTCTTTAACATTTAAGAAAAATTCCTGCGTTTTTGTTTCAATTAGAACTAAGTTGTCAACACAGTTTACTATTACTTACGTTAAAGAACTTTTCATACTGCATTGCACATTCCATTGTATTCGGACTGTAATCTAAAGTATCTCGCCAGGAATGTAGTAGAAATGCAAATCTTAGCTGACGTGCTGTGTACTTTGAAAGTGCTTCTTGTATGCTAACGAAATTCTTCAATGATTTGGACATTTTGCATCCGGCAATTGTCAAATGTCCGGAATGCAAGAAATATTTAGCCCACTCAGAAGCATCAAAATGTGCCTGAAATTAAAACAGTTTGATAAAATGTCGTAAATCCCATAATAGGTGCAACATACTTCACTTTGTGCAATTTCGTTGTCATGATGTGGAAATTTGAGGTCGACACCGCCTGTATGTATGTCTAAAGTCGGTCCACATATAGCTGACGCCATAGCAGAGCACTCAATGTGCCATCCAGGTCTGCCAAGTCCCCACGGGGAATTCCAAGCAGGCTCACCTGCTTTACTACGTTTCCACAAGGCAAAATCAGTTGGTGATTTCTTTTCGTTATGTTGTTCCATTGTTGTTAAATCGCCTACATAAAACAATCTCCTAATTTTTTTGCTCACACATAAGTTGCAATTTGTATACCTTCACCCTCTTGTAAGCTATTTGTGTCCCCGTAAGCTTCTGGGACGAGTTTAGCATAATGGTGCTTCTCTCTTTTATCAAAAGTAGCCACATCAAAATACACGGATCCGTTTGCCTCGTAAGCTAACCCATTCGAAATTATTTTTTCTATGTAGCTGATAATTTCAGGTATGTATTCGCTAACTCGAGTCAGAACATTTGGCCTTAACACCTGCAATTTAGGACATTCAAATTTACGAGCACTTAAGTTCTTCATAGAAATTTGATAATATCAAAATAAATATAATTGATATAAATTTCTGTGAAATGCTATAATGTGTCACACCATTGAAGTGTCCTGTTATTGCTAGCCTATGTGTTTAAAAAAAATAAATACCGTATTGAAAATAAATTAAAGGTAAAATAGCAAATCAAATGAAATATCTTGACAGATAATTTAGTCTTTTATGAGATATGTATCAAGAATTTAATCCTTTTCAGTTTCCAGGATATTAAATCTTAATATTCTAAAAATACATACTATAAAATTTCAATTAGATGTTCCAGTTATTGCTACTTCAATTTGACAATTTTTAAAATAACAAATTCTTTTTAATCTTTAACAGCGCTTTAAAAATCTCACAATCGCTCAAAGTTTCACTATTGATTGACAGCTTCTTTAGGATTCCACTTCAATTATGGACAATTTTTAACTTCAATAATTTTTAAATAATTTTTTTTAATAATATATAATTTTTAGTATGCAATTGAAAATAGAAGATCTGCAGTTTTTAATTTTTGACTTTGATATAGTAGTTTGTTTTATTCAATTTCAAAAAGTAAAATACTTTCTATCTATTCTTGCAGCTAATAGAATGTATTCATCATGGTTTTCTGCTGTCTTAGGAACTGGGGTGTCAAGTTTAAAGATTTGCTAGATCCCTAGCTCGCTTCTTAGCAAAACTGATATTCATTGTCCCCAAAAAGATGACTTAGCAGTGAACTAACTGCCTGGGTTTGAACTTGGACAAGTAACTTTACAGTATATGGTTTATTCAGTTTCAAAAATACTTTTTATATCAGTTAACTTGCTTTAAATTGCGTTGAACTTACATTAAGTGCATCCATGTCCCTGTGGAACTCCTTTTCCCAGTGATTTGGAAGTGCACTGAAAATGGCATTATCAGTTACGGTAGCACCGTATTTGCAGTCCAACCAATCAGAAAGTGGATCCTTGCATTCCTTGATGAAAAACTCTTTAGTGCACTCAATTTTTGTATTGTCACCGTTTTTAACAGCGATTTCAAGTTCATCCACGGCTTTCGTTAACCTGCACACAATCAATAAATAAATAAACTTAACTGAAAGGATAAAACATGTTAAATTACCTCGTCAGTAATTTATCGTACATCTGTTTTTTATCAGGATCTATCGTGCACTTTGCAGTACTGCTAAACTTTTCCATTACCTAAAAAAAACTTGTATTTAAATAAATTCTGGTCAAATAACTCGCAAGCCCCCACCTTTCTAGCATCCTCCAAGACTTGCTCTAAGCTATGTTTCTCAAAAACATACTTCTCAAATAGGTAATTCTGCCTCGCTCTTTTTATAATTTTATCATCGATATCAGTGATATTCATTACGTAAAAAATATCATACCCGAAATAATCGGACAGTACTCTGCGTAATATGTCAAATGTAATGTATGATCTAAAACAGAATTTTGCTTAAGACAACATGGAAATAAATACAAATAAAAATGCCTACCTGGCATGACCCATATGTGATGCATCATACACCGTAGGCCCGCAGCTGTACCATGTAACTCTCTTACCATTTTGTGGAACGAATACTTCTTTCTGACGAGTCAGACTGTTGTATAGTTTCAGAACTGGTACATTTGTACTTGTAGGTAGTGACCATGGAGATTGTATTCGCTTTGACATCTCTGTTCAGAAAAAATACTGAATTTTTGTAAACTGTTTGAACATGTGTCAATTGTAAGAACAATTAGGCCGATTGTGAATTAGAATACATACTGTTTCAAAACTGTAAATCCAGATTTCCAGAAATACTATTTGAAGAAATTTAAAATGCACTTGCGTCAGCTTCCTACACGCGGCAATTAATGACTAATTTGACAACCGGTGGAATTTTCGCACATGTGAATGTTGGGGAAAAACCATGAAGTGGCATTTATGTAACTAGAATTGAAGTTGGTAGCACTGATTGAAGTGCGTTATTTTTTGGAACTACGACTAAAGAACTAACAGGAGAGAACCTGTGCCAGTGGGAAAACGCAACCACATCCGTAATGGGATTTTGTATTTGTATCTGAATTTATGTGTTTAACTAGTAACTGTGATTAGTAGTATATACAAATTTAAAAATAGAATACAAGTCTATATTTTGCAATATTAGAGCAGTGTCAATCGATCTCTGTCCAAGACAAATAAATCGTGTATAATGTTACAATGCATAATTCTATTTTCACTTTTAGGAGTCAAAAGATCACATTTCTTCAATTAATGTATTTATTTGCGTGTTTTAAACAACTCTTAAATATAGAGCACGTTAATGTCGATCTGTCACTTTGACTATTATTGACTTACAAAACGAAAATAATTTCAAACAAAGCCAAATTCACGGTGAGACATTTTGAGTGTACGCTTTTTCAAATTCCGCAACTTTACATTTATAAGTTACTAAAGCGGGTCACCCCATCAAAATCGCCCTTCTTACACATGTAATTGGTATTGGCGGAACAGGAGTAATAGACTTCAGTTAAAAAGTGAATGATTTTAGGTTACTTTTGAAATTTCTCGATGGTTAGTGGCAAGCATTAATGCAAGTAAGTTCCTTCGAGGTACTTGATAGAAATCCAGTATCTAGAATGCAATTGACATTTCTAGGATCTCATTTTGTTAAATTTATTGATGAGAGTCTCCATGATATTTGTAGGCAAAATTTTATAATAATATATTTGCAACCGGTTTCGTCACATTAATGACATCTTTTAGGCAGCGAGAAACACGTAAACAACTTAAAACGCATCATCGTGGTCAACATAGTAACGCCTGTTTACGTGTTTCTTGCTGCCTAGAAGATGTTATTAATGTGACGAAACCGGTCGCAAATAATAAATATCTTGTAGCAAGACATATCAATCTCATTATTAAAATTGTTAAATTTAGTTTAGTAATGGCCATTTGCACCAAGTACTGGTAAACTCACAACACTAAAGTTTATTTTTAAACTAGGAGGAGTAATTTGAATTTTGCCCGCCAAAAACTCCCAAAGTTATTGGTTGTTTGACAACCGGTGTTACACAAACCTTCAATTTAAACTTTGAATTTAATATCTTTCATAATTCATGTGACAATTTCAGTCAGTTTTAAAGTTCTAAGCAAATTTGTTGCTAAAACTGATTATTTGAGGATTATCTAAACTTCCTAAGCAAGCCAACTTAATTTCTGATTTAGTATAACAGTGTCAAACTGCCTACAACAGACCGACAACTGTTACTCCTCTTAGTTTAAAAACAAACTATAGCTATAACCAGCGGTAGATGCCAATATATTTTTGCGTCAAAAATTTGGTAACTACTTCCGCCATTACCATTTGTTACCGGAGCGGTAATAACAGATAATTTGCCAAGAAATCTTTTGTGACATATAGCGGCCATATTTTGTTAGTACTTTGTAGAAGACACCACTGTTAGGATTACTCTCTCGTTTATTCTTTACTCGCAAAATAGATTTGTAAATACATTTGTGTAAACGTTGGCAACAATGAAACGGCGGGAATAGCGAAATATCGTACTATATTGCCAGTCGCCCGTAAAAGTGCGGTCGTCTGTGTATATTGTGATTGTGAAATGTTCGTGATTTTCATAAGCGACATGTATCGTCTGTGTTCTATTTGCTCTATTGATTAAAATCTAACACACCTGATAAGAAATCAAGAACTTTTAATTTGTGAATGACAAATTTTAGAATGTCAATGACGACCAATTTCTTTTTCTCACGACTGTACATTTCATACTCGGAATTTTTAAATGTGGGAATTTCTCAATAATTTTTTTTCTCACAGTAAACAGTAGATACTATACCAACAGTTTATTTTATAAAAAATTATGTCTAGATGGCATAAAAGAAATATTTTACTGTTGATTCATGAGTTCAAGTTGTGCGGCAGCTATAGTTTTCATTCCTTCTTGGACAGAACCGAGATTGCTTTTCCACGAATACAGCAAGTCCCTCAGCTGTTGCCACTGTGCCCTTCCGAAAGTTCGATGCATTGTACTTGACACGTACACTTTCTTCGTGGCCTGATCCATGCGTGCCCTAACCAGCTTCGTCTTCAAAACTTCACAAAAATCGCAGTAAGTAACAACACGAACATGCAGGTGAAAATTTACCTTCAATGATGAAACCTTCAACGTCCTCAGGCCCAATTTGCAATTCCTTTTGTATAACATCGAAGCTAATTTCCGGATTAGTTTCCGCAAGTTGCATGAATGACAACAGCCTCATCTTCTGCATGTTTTGCTCGTGGTTCAAGCCTTGGGATGTGACGAATTCTCGATGGTTCTTATAAAATTTCAAATAGCTCTCGAGGTTTTCACTTACAAATATGGAAAGGAGGTCATGAATTAATTCACCTTCCAAAAATCGAACGGGCTTAAGTGATAATAGCGGATCAAGCAGAAAAGTGTTTGGATCTGCCAAGGCTGATGCAATGCAACGAATGGCGTCTTCACGAGCGTGTGATGCGTTTTCTGCCGTGTATGTTCCAAGAAGTTCAATCATGACTTTTGCAGCTTGCTCACTAAAATACACAAACTCTCAAAGTAAAATGCAAGAATTTTAATGAAATAAATGGGCACCTTTGATTACTTTTTAAAAGCACTTCGTGCAATAGACGATATAATTTCTGTAATTGCTCACTCGAGGGCTGACATAATGAAAACTGTTGTTTCAAATGTTCTACATCTCGAAATACCAACTTAACTTGATCCGTTAGCTTAGCGATTACGATGAGGTGATAGTAAACTTGATAACGCATGGGCGAGCGGTCGTCTAACGATTGAAATAACAACCACAACCTAAAAGTATTTTATCAATTACATCTTAATAGAACCTTTCAAATATATATTACGTACGCTTTCAAACAAACTTGTCCTAACTTCTGACCTGGAGCTTTCGTCAGTTTTTCACAAAATGCCAATATAATATTCTCAGAACGTTCCAATGGAATCTACAATACTTCAAGTTATAATATGCAATTGTGTCACACTTAATTATTCGAAATTACCAAGACCATTATTGAGACTATATCATTCAGAACTGACTCGACTTCGGCCTCTTGACCTTCTCGAAAGCATGCTTCACATACCCCTATGATTTTATGTAAGTCATCTTCGATGCCTTTCGGGGATTTCTCTTCAGATATCTCTGCACCTAATCCTTTTAAGTATGCTCTCAACTCTTGAGCCTGCCAAGTAACATAACCTCAAAAAATGTCATATGGATGAATTTTCACCCTCGGCAACGCTAATTTTTTGTACAATTTGCTGTAGAAGTATTTATTTACCTGGTCTTCGGGACTAATATCTATAAATACTGGTGGAACCTGCATATTTTCTAAGTTTTTCACATAAATTAACAGAAATTAGAACTAAGCACCACGCATGCAAGCGTAAACTTGTAAACAGAAAATTCCTACTTCACACTCAATGTTGTCAATATTAAAAACCAACCTTTCCTTAATTTTATTTACTACAACGAATAAATTAAAATTGTGTCCTCGTTCAAATACGCAATTAATTTAACTGTTTCTAAAAGGTGTCTTTTATTCTTAATTCGAAGAAATAAAACTTTAATTTCTTTTATCTTATTATTTATACCCGACGATTTCATATCTAGAGTAAAGCCTGGTCTATACGTAACGTTTTGTCGTCAGTCTTGCGTGATCTGGAAAGACTGACCAACAAAACTGACACAAATCGTGCGGCTACACTGCTCAAACTTTCCGTCAAACTTTCCCTCAAACTTTCGCTTAGTCGTTTCGAAATCGACATGGATGAAGAACTATTAGTGACGATAATTGCATTTGAGAGCAGAATGGCAGGTGAGCGAATTTGACCGATTAGACTGACGCACATCTACATGCACCGACTTGTCTATCGTCTTGCTTGTACACAAAGCTCCAGCCCATCAGTCTTTTGCGAGCTTGTCAAACCTCATTCAGTTCATACAAAACGTCCAACTTGCCGTCTACACGTAGCGATATGTTTGACAAATCTGACATGATCATGCAAGACTGACGACAAAACGTTACGTATAGACCAGGCTTAATGCGAACTTTTTGTCTATAATGGACGTATGTACCACTGCGAGATAAATATATACCTATTTGGCAGAATTTGGTAAGGCAGATTTTCCCTATTTAAATAGGAGTTTCTGGCTTATGCAATTTCGTACTAAAAATATAAAATCATTATAAAATTTGAAATTGTTATACCCCGTTCACAATCACTTAACGCAACGTAAATTAATAATTTGAATGCACTGTTTGTTAATGTAAACGAAGCAATTCTAAATTTAAATGATTTACTGTCCATAATTAAACACATTAATTAGTTTCAGTTTACAATTTTAAGTATTTATATTAAAACAAAACACTTCAAACCTGTATTTAGAGGTTAATTTTCTTACGTTAAGTCATTGTGAACGCTGTTTTACTGACAAAAGTCAGTGCAAGTTCCTCTTAAAGGTGCTTTCCATTTGAGAGCGTAATGTCCTTGGTGCTTAGAACTCTGGGCTTCTCCGAGCTGCTCTGAATAATGCGCAAATGAAACACGAAATTTTACGCGCGAATAACTGTCACCTTCAACATAACCAGTTTGATCAATTAAATTTGATTTTTAAATATTTTCCGCAAAAAAAGATTAGCACAATTTTCAACTATTCAAATATTAGTATTTATGCGTCAGATAGAGCTTCATACAACCTCAAACATTAACAAAATTGTTGTTGGAGCTTCACGCCGCTAGTCAAAAGGTGGTCCTCGAGGGGAGAGGGGTAGGAACTCGAACGAGCTTGACCATGACCAGCTACATTAACATTTACTGACGTGTTTGTATAGCCGTTTCAATTTGACTTTTAAAAATTTGACGGGTACTCCACTCAGCGCCTCTTGTGAATTTTTAAGTAATTGCAGTTGTCATTACCATGGCCAGCTCCATTAACACTGCCTGCGTTCAGCCTGGCAGAAAGCTACGTAGCGCTTCGTGTGCGCCACGTAGCGTGACGTCATATATGTGTTCAAGCCAAGGCTAAATTTCTGCTAAGGGAGAGCGATAAACCTAGCGGCCGCCATGTTTTAAATCGCTTTTTAAAAAAGCTACGTCGCTAGCGCTAGCTGTAGCGTTATTGCCTGCGTTCAGCCTGGCAGAAAGCTACGTAGCGCTTCGTGTGCGCCACGTAGCGTGACGTCACATATGTGTTCAAGCCAAAATAAAACTTCTGCTAAGGGAGAGCGACAAACCTAGCGGCCGCCATGTTTTAAATCGCTTTACGAAGTAAAACAAAGATTCCGTTCAGCCAGTTCTCAATTAGCTAATACGCTGCAAATTAGCGCTCTGCTATGTAGCAATAGCGAAATGTAAGCGCTATCTTTGGCGGAACGCAGGCATTGTTTTAGGTTATGGCTGAGCATATGATTGCCAATTGATGCTGCTGCAGTAAGTATTGAAATAAGTTTTTCTATTAATAAATCTTCTTTGTAATAACACAGTTAGTTATTTGGGTTCTAATTTGTATAGGTTAAGAGCGACAACAATTTTAATTCTTCATTAGTTCACTTATAAAATCGGAACTAATTGAGAATAACGTGTACAAATTAGAATCCTAGGACAAATAACACTGGCTACTGTTTATCTGACAATTTGGATATGTGAAAGTAACGGAGCAAAACGAAGAACCCGTTCAGCCAGTTCTCAATTAGCTAATACGCTACAAATTAGCGCTCTGCTACATAGCAATAGCGGAATATAAGCGCTATCTTTGGCGGAACGCAGCCACTCACTGACTGGCCGTTTCAATTCGTCTAAAATTCAGTTCCGAGAAAGCATGCCGTGGAGTACTCCCCTCAGCGCTCCCTATTAAAGGTACTACAAAACTACTGGCAGTAACGTAATGACAACTGCAATTACTTAAAAACTCACAAGAGGCGCTGAGGGGAGTACCCGTCAAAAATTTTAAAAGTCGAATTGAAACGGCCATACATACACGTCTCAGTGAATGTTAATGTAGCTGGCCATGGTTACCGTTAGTAGTTTTGTAGTATCTTTAATAGGGAGCGCTGAGGGGAGTACTCCATGGCATGCTTTCTCAGAACCGAATTTTAGGCGAATTGAAACGGCCATACATACACGTCAGTGAATGTTAATGTAGCTGGCCATGGTCATTACGTTATAAATTACGTTACTATCAGTAGTTCTGTAGTATCTTTAATAGAGAGCGCTGAGGGGAGTACTCCACGGCATGCTTTCTCAGAACCGAATTTTAGGCGAATTGAAACGGCCATACATACACGTCAGTGAATGTTAATGGAGCTGGCCATGGCTTGACGCCACGTCGCATTTTTAATGGAACAGAGCAGCTCGGAGCTGCCCAGGCAGGAAAATGGAAAGCACCTTAAGATTTAAGATGCCTTAAAGGATTCTTTCAGAGGCTGAAAAACCAACCGCCATTGCTAGTTCTAGCATTTAAGAGCATTTCAATATGCTAAAACTTTGAAAATTCAGCCTACTTTAAAAAGCAACTGTACCAATTATTTACCTCGCAATTGTACTCTACATACGTAAATTGGACGGCGCTATTGTTGTTTTCATAAGAGAAGAGCTCTGCGTCATTGTCTGGTGTTGCATCATCAGACTTATGAATCATCAACTCCGTCCTTTTTTCTCATTCACCGTTAACAAAGAAATAATATTGAAATAATTGTCGGTTCTAACTTCGGCGATTGGTTACGCAGAGCTCAAGTTCCGTGATTTTCATTTTATATTTCTTGACAGCTTCAACATAACGTTGCTTTTGCTGCCCGTTGCTCTGCTGTTTTTTTTTTTGACTTCGTTTGATTAATTATTTATTATTAATTATTTGCAGTAGAAATTACGTACTCTTTGAATAATTGTTTGAAAATTTTATAATCTTAATAAATGCGTAAATTTATTAAATAAAAAATAATTTTATGAAAACATTCAATATTTACAATTTACAACAAAGAAAAAATTCAATCAATATCCAAGTTTATCATTTAAACTTGTTCGTCCATCTCCTGTTTGTCCTTCAGGTGGAATCCACATGTTATAATCTTCTTTCATGGCATCTTCCTCATACCCCCGTTGTTTCTCTATTTCAGCCTTTTCTTGTCTATGTTGTAAACGGCGTTGATTTTTCTTTGCTCTTCTCTCAAGTTCACCTGCAGTGTTGGATTCCTCTTGCTTCTCGGATAACTCATTGACTTTTTCCAATTTATTCACCAAATGTGTCACTTCCCTCACAATATTCACCAATTTGTGCCCAATTTCAATTATTGCTTCATTTCTACCAGCATTATTAATTGCAGTTGTAATTTCATGAATGTCTTTAGAAACTTTTTGTCGAATCGATGTATCAACACCATCAATGTAATTAATAATTAAACTTATAACATGTTGCTTTTTGTCATCTGGGAAAGAATTTTGATTTAATGTCTTCAGGTCAGTCCAGAATTGAAGAACTTGTGATTCGTGTTCGGTTATCATGAAATTAAATAACTTTTTAAAACTTGCGTCAATTTTGCTGCAGTCTGCGAGATATTTTTGCTCTAGATTCATAGTTGATTTTAATGTACTTTTAATAGGTGTTTTAGAATTAAAATTCTGTTTGGTTTGAATATCCTTATGAACATAACTATTAGGAGAAACACTGTTTTCTTCTTGATTACTTTCTACTGATGCTTGGATGCTTTCTTGAATTTTCTCATTGTCTTCATTCCCATCGTCGTCATCTTCAACATTCATGGTACCTGAATTTCCACTCTGAGATCGCACAGGTACTTGTACTTTAACTTTCAATCGCTTTCCATAAAATGGTAATTTATGTTTAATATTAACAGCAGATTGATCTTGACTTTTTGGTTCTACTAAAGCTGGTAAATCAGCTGGTTTCGCTATATTAACCAACTTTATAACGTTTGCGTATTCTTGCTTTAATTTGTGCAGGTCTGTTTTCAGCTTGCTTACTCTCTGTTTGTCGAGTTTACTTTGTTTGAGTTCTCTCATGTATGACTCGAGAGAGTCTTCTTCTCCGGTTGAAGAACTTGAAATTGTTGATTTATTCGAATCGGTCAGCAGCTTTTCAATTGTAGCAATTTCTTCATTTAATTTTCTTTGTTTTTCTGTCTGTAATAGAACAATAAATGCAACAAGTAACTTTCTTGTAATTAATTTTAGTTTTGTAAGCAAGCAATTAAACTTACTAAAGTCTGATAAGTTTCAGGTTGTTGAGGGATTTTTGCTTTCATTCGATTTTCTCTCTTCTTTTCAATTATGCCTGTTCGATCCAAGAAGGTGTCATCATCGCTGTCGTAAAAGTCATTTTCCTCCCAGTTTTTAACTTTTCTCTTTCGAGACTCTGAAATATTAAACATTCAGATTATTAGCTGTGTTAATAACTGTCAAGAAACTTACCATGAGTTGCTTGCCTTAATAATCCATATCTATCTAGTATTCGACAAGCCTCTAATGCGCACTGTATAACTGCTTCTTTTTTCTTTCCTTTATGTAAGACTTCAGCCACTATTGGACGTCCTCTTTCATCATCTAGAGGTAGCTCGACTTTACATAAAAACTGCCCCATTCCTTGTTCAGTACAGTCATATTCCAAATCGTGACCTTCACGTTCCATAAACCCTCTCAGTGCTTTCTTAGGATCATCTAAATATAACTCTTCGTTGTTTGCTTGTGCAAAAGGATTTTCTGTTAAATCAGTTTCCTCATCTGCATCCTCACCTAATCAAAAAATTGATGAATAATACAAATCAATTTAATAAAAATTTGTTCACTTACTCATGCCCCAATCTACACCCCTTTCCTCGAATAATTTTTGTTTAGCTTCTTCTTCTTCTTTAATTCGCAATTCCTCTTCCTTTTTCATTTCCTCTCTTTTTAAGAGTTCTTCTAACCTTCGCTGTTTGAGTTCGCTTATTGTGAACTCACTTTCTTCTTCCATGTCCTCATTGGGTCCTGTTAATAAGTAAGTTCGGGTGCTAGCTCCAAATTTAATCATATGGCCAACCTGGAGATCACATTGACTTGTAACTACCACCAAACAAATTAAGGGGATATTGATCAAACTTTAGGTTTGCATAAGTAGGCATAATTTATTTTTTTTTATGTAACAAATTCTCAAACAAAAATTAATTTAAATTGTCAGTTATTTCTAATAAACAGTTCAATATGGATCGGTCAGATGTAGTTGCACCAGTTACATTGGAATCAGGCGATGTACCATCAAATCAGGAAGGTCAAAGTGATAAGTATGATAAACTGAGGAAGCTTGTTGAAAAGACGACAAAGATGAGACTGGAAGCACCTGAACACAACAGGCAGGCAGAAGAATACTTCAAAATATTAAAGCAAAAGCTTGATGACAGCAGTGCATTTTTAAAGACGGCCAAGAACAACATTGAAAATATTAAGACACTCTTTCAACAGGATCACTTGAAGAACATGAACTCACAAACTTACCTTGATAATATTGAAAAGACAGACGAAGAAATTGAAGAAGAAATGAAAATCGTACAACAAAAACTGGATGAACTGCAAGGCCGCATACGTACTTTAAAACAAGGCACAAACACCCAATCCAGGACTTTCGAAGAAGCTGTTAATGACACAATTTCTACTTTAGACAACATAGGAAAGGGGATATATAACTCAAAGAATGAAACATAAATGAATGGGGTGTATTGAAAATTTTTGTCAAATTTTACTTACCCGAACTCTTGCATATACTCTAGATTTTAGCCTGCTTTTGTTTAAGAATGTGCCATGTGTACTTGCTAAATCATACAAATAAAATCCACAAGGTTGATCTTCATGTGTTTGACTTCTGTATTGTAAAATTGCATGATACCTATTAGCAAATAAAATTAGTTTGTCGTGAAGAAAACAGAAGTATGGCTACCTTGATATGGTGGGATGCGCTAGGCAGATATCACACATTGTAAGCCTTCCAAATACCCAAAACGGTTTTCCCATAAGATTAACACTTTCAATAATCGATCCAGATTTCAAAACCTTAAATTCATAGTCAATGCTTTCTGATGATGGCAAGCCAGACCAAGCAGGTTCCTTGTATTGTAAAGATAAGTTTTTCTCTATTTCTTCTTGTGTCTTCACTGTATTAATGGATTCAGGTAAACGAATCGTATTTTCAGATTCATTGGCATCGCTTGAAATCACCTTCTTATCAGATTCACTGTCTTCCGAGTTTGAGCTTGAAACATTTTCTTTAATATCTTCTTTTCTTGTTGTAATTTTCCTGGGGAAGCGGCCCACTTTTCCTATCAACAGGGGCTTCTTGAAGGGTGCTGGTTTTGTATTGGCAACTTCGTCCTCCTTTGAGGTTTCAGTTTCACCTTCAGAAATCATTACGTTGCTGAAAAATACACGATTATAAAATCGTATTATTAAAATTGCATTTTGAAAATCTAAACGTCTAATCAAATAACCTATAAATTGTTTAATTGACAACTAATAACAAATAATGCACCTGACATCTATTGGGAAAAAGATTAATTAAATACATACACCATTTAAATCAATGAGTAAAGAATAAATAGGAGAGTGTTATACTAACAGTAGTTTCTCGTCCAAAGTGGTAACTAAATAAGGTCGCCGTTTGTCACAGGCGCAAACAAATGTTTTATAAAATACTGGAACGACCACAAACCACACAGTTCACCATTGTTAATAATGCACTTACTTTACTTAGAGCCAGTTGTATAAAACGAGTTAACCACTCGATCAAGTTAATTGTCTTGTCTTAGCTTTGCACAGTCCCCGCCAACTCTGGCCGAGCTACTAAGGCTCATTTTTCCAGTCGCAAAATGTGATTTAAGCTGGGTCTGAGACATCCATGGCTAATGGTAGGATTCGAACCTACGTCGCCGAGCGACATGACTTGCAAAGTCGGCTAGGCTACCGCTGAGCCACCCGGCGACCCATCAAGTTAATTGTGTGGTTAAGCAATAGGCGCCATGTACATCTCTGCGTTCAGCGCCACCTGTCGTGGTGATTTATGAATTAGTGATATGAAAATATTTCTTGAGACTCATTGCATGGAAATAATATCACTCTTATGACAATTTACGATTGTAGTACATAATACTTGAACTTCCTGGTATTGAAATACATTACAATATTCACGTTCAAATGTATGTACACTAATAATTTGAAACAACTCGTATTTTTATACCACTAATGCACAATATGGTCATTGGTGGCGCTGGCCACGCATGTGCACTAAGGTTACTGTATTTAGAAGGTACCGCCATTTATTTCCGCAGCTTCGTCCCCCAAATTAAAAAGGAAGCGATGAAACGCTAAAGAAGAAAAAGAATAGGTACATAACAAGTTACCGTTGCTAAGGAGTTTATGAATGAATTTGATTAGCCCCAAATTAAAAGAGATAGAAAGTTGGCGCTACCTTCTCGATACAGTAACCTTAATGTGCACGGTTCCTATACCATTGGAGGAAAGTTTAAATTTCAACCAATGATATTGGTTAATCACACAATTAACTTGGTTGTGTGGTTAACTCGTTTTATACAACTGGCCCTAAATGTAATTAAATGAGATCCTAGAAATGTCAATTGTATTCTAGACACTGGAGTTCTATCATAAAAGTACTTGGAAGGAACTTGCTTACATTATGCTTGCTGATAATGCTGATACTGATCATCGAAAAATTCTAAAAGTAACCTTAAAGTCATTCACTTTTTAACTGAAGTCTATAATTATTACCTATCAATGTGTTATGAAAATCATGAAAGATGAATGCTGCGTCATCAATTATATGCATCCGTTGATTGAAGAAGAAGAATTAACTGATTAAAGTATTAAATACTTCAATCAACGATGTGTCTGGTGTTAGTGAACACTGCGAAGTCAAATTAATGTTTGTATTATGCTTATTCACGATGTTTCCGGTTCCTGACGGATTACTTACAAATATCAAACTGATATTTAACATAACCTATCGTTCATGCACCTACCAAACATTTACTTAGTAGTAGCAGCAGCATCAGCTAAGCACTTTTGTTTTCTAATCTTTAAAAAATCGTAGTGACTTTGACGTTTAATGTCAAAAAAATAGTAAGATACGAAAAAAAATTACTGGAAGAAAAGTATTATTTCGTCCATTTCTGCATACACAAAAAGTTTGTTGCCTTATATCCCAAACACCCTGTATACAGACTGAGTCCAAAAAAACTTCTATACGACTAGCGTCGATGTTTATTGTCGTATTTGAGGGCATAATGATAATATCAAAAACTTATAATGACAATTTAAAATAATTTTGAACGTCAAATTATAGATAAAATCTAATTATCCATGAAAACTGGGTACAACCAATCAAAGCGTGACCCTGTATGTCCCAACTCTTATTTGTATAGGAACTCTATTTTACAATACAGTGATTTTATACAAGACAGAGGCCAAGAAATATTCATTTTGATTGGTTACTGGTACAGGCGGCCGTTAAGTGGTAAATTTTTGTGCTATTTACTTCTTTACGTGTGCCTCATAATCCCTGAAGGTTTTCAATGGTTTTCAAAAAGGTAACCCACCAAACAAAATGAGAAAAATCTTCATGTTTTCATTATATACATGTATGTATATGTATTAAAATCACGGAAGTAGAATAGGTTGCCTATTTTCAATTTTTAAGGCGTTTAAAGTCTATTGCTAAAATTTCAAATAACTGATGTTTACACACTGAGAGCATAAGAAACGAAATTGCATGAAATAGGAATATTATTTTAACTATAGCAGCATTGATTATGTGTATGGATTTAGTTTTATATATTTAAAAGAATATTTACAAATTAATACTTCTTTAATTTGATTAATTATTGTTAATAGTGCAAGTTTCTATAATTTATTCTATCGATGGCATTTATACGAGATCCTGCGAATATCCATAATATGGCAGTTATAACAGCGACTGTCCCTACTATATTGTCTTTAAAAAACTTCAATGTTTTACTAACATCTATGCACAGTACAATACTTTCAAATTTTCCTAGTAGATCCAATACATTTTCGATACATTTTCCCTGAAATAAATTGTATTAAAATGGTTGTTAATAAAATCTTTTACATAATTTCTACCTTATAACACATGCCTTTCATGCAGACGGTACCATCAGATAAGAAGTGAATCGGTTTAATTGGTTTGCACGTAGTGTTCATGTGATCTCTACAGCATTGAAGACAGGTAGTTTCCACTAAAATAAAACAGACATGCAAATTAAATTGCTTAAAAATATGCATGAGTTAAGAAAAATGTAACTTACTATTGTCACACATGCATGATTGTTTTTGTAACGTTTCACAATATGGCACACAACTTCCATTGTGACATTCTCCTCTTTCTTGGCATTCGGTTTTGTCAGGTAAAGGAGAACTGAGAGGACAATCTGCTTGATAACCCGTGCAGACTGCTCTGTCTTGGCAAGTTGCATTGTATGCCTCTTGACAAGTCACGTTTGCAGGCGTGTACTGACAATTTTGGCAACATTCATAATTTAAATGGCTACAAGTAAATGAATAGTTAGCAAATATTTGCTCTTATAAATTGTTCTACCTGCAAACTGCATCTTTTCTGAGCTTACAATCAACCGTACAGCACGGATCTTTATTTTCAAGACCCCGTGTTCCTCCGTCACATTCTTCTGTACCTTCTACTCGGTGGTTTCCGCAAAAGCTACCTTTTACTTCTGTAAAGCACTTTTCGATTTTTTTCGTTAATAAAGTTCCAACTGATCTTCTGCTACAGGGTGAAAATTTCTGTAAAATTTAAAATAAAAGCATTCATTTTAATTAAGTTCTGTGTAGCTCACTTGGTTGTTCACATCAGATCCTCTAACACTATACATGGACATGAGATAAGGCCCTCCATTTTTAGCTTTAGGAAAACATTCGTCTGTATAAGGGTCATGGTTTGCACCCCAAGTATGTGCAAGCTCATGCGATACAATGAGCTCTGCTGCACGTGTTAGAATCTTATCTCCCATGTAGTTGTTACTCGTACTTACGGCAGAATTTAAATAATATGTTTTTCCACTTTCACTGTATGCTGTAAAAAAAAACTTGGTGCTGTTTTGTAAGCTTGCGTGTAACTAGAATATTACCTGGGCTACATACTGAGCCTACATGAGCAAATCCTCCTGCATTGTATTCAAATTTGTGATCGGTGAAGAGGTAAGTTACACAAAAGTCTTTATGATCCTTGTCTTCGCTAAAAAACTATACAGGTATTACGCTTAATAAAAATAATGATTATTTTAGCGGAAATACTTTTAGTAATTTTATTATGTTGCAGGTCTTGAACTCATCACAAAATAGTCCGTCAGTGTATGGCCCTTTCTTATCATGAATCATAATTTTCTGAATGACAAAGCCAAGGTTTTTAAATGTTCTCTTGGTGTTCCTATCTTCCCAGGTTGTTCTCGTGAACATATGGTTAATACGATCTATAAGGCCAATCTATAAATAATCTAAATTTAATTACTTGTATTAATGTAAAGTTGTGATGTTACCAAATAGTTAGCGGTGTTCATTTTATTACCATTTCCCATTGTCATAAAAAATCCATAATCAGCTTCGAGGAGCAATGAACATCGCGTTTTCTTAAAAACCACTTCTGTCTGATTCACCTGTCGTTTACGACGTTTCATATTATTTTCGATTTTAGAAGAATCTTTAAGATAATTAATTTTTTGATCGGTGTCATCGTGAAATTTAAAATTGAAGTTAACATCAGAAGACTTGTATGTGATCATCATTCTGTTATTCTTTTCTGGACTGTGTCTCCATGAAGGCTGCAATAAAGTGATGAGTTTTTTTTATTAAAATATAATTTTGTTAAAGACCTCGATGTAAAAAGTTTCGTTTAACAAGTGTATGAAACCAGTTAGTAGACCATCCTCGATAAATAAACTAGCAAACGAATTAACTTCACCAAAAACTCTTCCACTAAGAAAGCTTTCATAATCTGGAATATTTAGAGAGTCAGTTAATAACTCTATGATTGATTTTTTAGATACCTAATATCCGTATTTATAGTACTTCCTCGAGGCTTCCTTGAATGAGAATCCCCTTAGAATGGGATTGTAATAAGGCAGTTGCATTATAGCAATTCACAATCTAAGGGGTCCCTTATTGAAGGAAGCCTCAAGGAAGCACTATGAATACGGACATTAAGTACCTAAATGTAGGAGTGATTCTTTTCCATTCTTATCCACTGAGTATGCTTTGAAATTAGAGTGCAGCATGTCTCGTTTTGGAGACAAAATTAGTCTAAAATATCTTCCGTGTGTTTTAAAATTAATTTCTTTAATTTTGCTTGTTCCGTGGTGGCTCTGATGGACGTCTCGTCTTGTGATTTTGTGACTTATATCATCGGCATGAATTTGCTCAAAATATTTTAAGTCGCTGTGCCCATTGCCTGCAACAGTTAATTTTAAAAATCAAACACTAATAATAATGCCTTGTTAATACCTGTTTTAATTATTAGAGCAATACAGAGAGCAAGGGCGATAATATGTGAGATTATAGGATAAAACATTTTCGAAACTCAAGCATTTTAATATGACTAATTTTGAATAAACATGACCAGGAAATCCATAATTTCTTATCTACATCCTGAATAGATATTTTTAAATTTCGTTGTAAAATCTTTCATTGCCATCTAGTGGTAAAGTGTATTAAGTATATCGTTGTATATCTTTTAGGATTTAAAATTTACGACTTGTTTCTCTTTAACTAATGAATATTTCATGTTTCATAATTTCCATGTATAATTTAAATTGAAGCGAAATAAGTAAACATTGTAACTTACAGTTTTCTATTTATTCTTTACACTTTTCTTATTTTATAGTAAAAAGTTATGTTTATTTCAAAAGGTAATTTTGATAGTGTAAACCTAGACGTTTGGAATAACTATATGGCAGGAAGTAAAGGTGAATGTTTTTTTATCTCCAGGGTTGTTTACGTACTTTAAACTTCACTGATAGAGGGCATCAAAGTTCATTTATCCATTCAAAGTTTTGATTCTGATTAGTTTGTAATCTGAGAATTGATTGTATCCTTGTATCTAAATAATTCATTTAATAATTGACGATATTTACAAAAAAAATGTCAACTTTATTGAATTGGATATTAATATTATTTCTGTAAATGCCTGGTTTCTGTGAATGAATTAAATTGTCAGCATTTATGGTTGTTTAAAGATACTTCTATGATTAAATAACTACACGTTTCAATTTATTTAAACTTTGCACTATGCTTGAGTCCAAATATAATTCTGGATACGAAGGCATTTCTTTTTCTCGTTCTTCAAATCTATAATAAAAAATTATACTTATTTAAAATACATATAATAATTTGGTTCGCGAGGTTAAATTTTATAAACATCAATGTTTCTCATGGCTTGAAATAAATAAAAATATAATTAAATAAAAATTCTAAGCCAATTTGTATGTAGGTACCTGGGTACCCTAATTACACGTTTTAGTACCTGATACGTTCTCAGAGGGCGCTTACGCGGATAACCGTTTTAACCATCAAGTTAAGAATATCAGGAGAGAGTAATTTATAAACATTAGTTTCTCATCGTATCTGGTTACTAAATATGGCCGCGATAAGTCATAGGGCCAGTTGTACAAAGTAGGTTTAAACTGATGGCGTTTTCGATTGAGATCAGTCCTAATCCGCTCTAGTGCAACACCCATCCAAATCAGTTCATGACAGAATTGCACTTGATCGGATTAAATGTGCTCCGATGAACGGTGATTGATCCGCTTCACAGATACTTTATATGCAATCCAGTTCAATCGAATCCGCCAATTCTTGATCCCTAAAAGAGTAACAGCCATCCGAATACGCCACCACAAGTGCTCGCTCTATATGCGCATGTGCAATTTGATCTGGAGCTGCTAGGAGCAGTCAATCGAAAACGCCATGACGCTCAACTGAACCAGGTTCAAAGTAAACAAATTCGCATAGGATCTTAATGACATTTGGCAATTAATGCATTCATAAATAAAATTTGATGCGATTTTGTTCACTTTGAACCTGGTTTAGTTGAGCGTCAGTTTAAACCTCCTTTGTACAACTGGCCCATAGGCGCACACAAGCGTTTAACAATAGCCGTCCGTCATTTAGTACATTCACTTCACCCAAAATCAAAACAATTTGATTTTGAACTGAACTGATTTTAAAGAGAACAGAGAGACTCTTAAAGGAATGATGTTTTGGAACTAAAATTAACATAACCTCAAAATACGTATGAAATCAAATGAAACTGATAACTGATTTCGAAAACCAGCTTGATCAGCACGGGGTGCGGGAGGGGAAACTCAATCACTTGTTCATCACTGATCGCCACTGACACCCTGTATATTGTTCGCTACAATGCGAGATCATTTTTTTCTGATTTCAGAAATACATAATACATATATTGATATTTGTTTTAGTTAGTAAATGACAATATGAATTCGAATATTTGAAACGTTACACAATAGGCCTGTTCGATAGCTCTGCACTTTCTACACTTTTAACACCTTTACCACAGAATACTAATCTATACAGAAGCATCACTCGAGGCGGCACCTTTGATCTTCCGCACAACCTGCCGATGACCTTGGCCATTTAAATCAGTAGTGCAGTAGAGATGCGTGCGTGCTTTGAAAATATTTAGAGATGAGGTGGAAATGGGATTATAATCTACGCTATTAATTTTAAAGCGAGTTCCATTTGTGACATTGGTGCGCACTCAGAATATCTTTAGGTCTGTTTCTGCAGCAGTCTCTGACTGATACGAAACTGCCAGAACGTAGCCAGAATCATGCGCCGTACAAAGTCTCACATTTAACGCAGCTCTTAAAAGCGGTAATTAATTCGACGGGCGAATATATTTAACAGTTTCGAACTAGTCCGGAACGCTGCAGAAACAGACCTATTTTCATGCACCTAATAAAACATATTCCATCTTTTTCGAATAAAATTTGTACTCGCAACCGTTGTAAGCACAAGCGGTACCCCATTTACTTTTCTCTGCTACACGTTTATCGCTCATTTCAGACATTTTTACTGTAACTGTTATTCAGTTATAATTATTATCAAAATTTTCTCTCGACTCTTACTAGGTCGCACTTGGGTAGTTCTCGTTACGAAATTTTACTCCGCCATGCTTCTGCATAGGCAAATTTATCCATCCTGTGTTAACTCGAGGGTAACGCATTCTTTTTTCTCTCTCGCGTTACGCCTTCATGCAAGGCGTCGAAGGAAACGCGCGAGTGTTGCCGAGTGGACACGAAAGACATTTAAACTGGTAGTGCACTTCTTACTCTTTCTAATTATTAACCTCCTTTTCAAGTGACGCTTCTGTTTAGATTAGTATTCTGTGCCTTTACTCTATTTTTCTCACTCCTACTTATCTTCTATTATATACATCGCCCTCTCTCAGGAGCGGTTGGTGCAAAAAGTGTAGAAAAGTGCAGAGCTATCGAACAGACCAAATGAATATTACATAAATAATTTCTTGCAGGCCGCCTTGATTTTTGAAATATTAATTTATTGGTAATTTAAACTCAAATATCTCACAAAGGGCTCATCAGTTTTTGAAATCAAGAAAAAATTATCTTTCATTTTAGCAAATATAGGATGTTTTTCTCCACTTTGCGATGCGCATTTGTTATATGTATTTTGATAACTCTGAAAGGTAATAAGTACGGGTGAATCCGTACAACTTTTGCAGTTAAAGTTTTCCCCTAACTCTTAAAATAAAGCATGTAGGTGGGGTGCAAAATATAAAAAAAACCTTGTACATGCAAAGAATTGAAAATTAAAATTTTCATTACTCTCTAACAAAAAGAAAATGAAAAAGAAAAGAGTATTTATAATAATTATCAAAATTTAAAAAAATATGTACAATGTGATCAATAATGAGAGTCCGTGCCGCTATTTTAATTTATAGGTACCTACCACAATATGCCACCTTCTAATAATGGACAACTGCATTAGATGAAATTTACTTTAGATTACGAAATATGTATAATGTCTTTAAAACAGCTGTTTGGTTTGTAATAACTTTTATAGCAACGAAGTATAACCCATTCACAAAACTCCCGTGATGTTTACACTTTCATATTGAAAATTTTCTGTTTATTTGATAAGTAGTAATGTATTTAAAGGTCAATATTGTCGCTTTTGACCGTTGGTTACAGTTAGTTATTATCCAAATCATAAGAGACGAGCCCTGCGTCATAAATTATACGCGCCTGGCGTTGAATCATCAGACATAAAAGCACTACTCCATCCTTTTCTTATTCACTGTTGGCAAGGAAATAATACTGAAATGTTTATCGGTTATAACTTCGGTGATTGATGATATGATGACGCAGGGTTCTTCTCTTGTGATTTCGATAATAAAATAGTAGATAATAATTAGTACATATCAAATACTCAGAATTATAAATATGAAAATGTAAACGTCACGAGAGTTTGTGAACGGATTATAAACAAACAAGCATAAAAAATATCGCTAGCGAATGTCAATGAAGAGGTAGTGAATTGAGGCACAAATATCACAACATTTCCCCAGAATTCCTCAAGTTCTGACTTCAGATTATAGAGTTGTTGTAACTCGCACCTAAGTATTGAAGTAATCCTTCTTGGAAAATAGTCTTTTTTCAGACAGTCTTTATCGATTATTTTTTTCGGAAAAATGGAAGGTGAATAAGAATACTTACCTTGAACGAGGAAAAATATATTCTTGATCTACTTAAAAATATCGAAAGCATAATATAGTGGGCAATTAATAGCAAGAGGAAAAAAATGAAGATCATATTTAAATTTAAATTTCAAGTAAAAATGACTTTCTTGGGTAGAGTTTTAGTGAGGTATTTAAAGTGGAAGGTTCCGTGGCATTGTTACGGTAAAGATTGAAACAAGTGGCATAGCTTAAATATTATATTAGATATATGACTAGACAAACATTAATTATACAAATATAAGTTAAATACTCACATCCTTAATTCACAACACAAATCAAAGTACAAGAAGTTACACGCTGTACTGACAGCTGATTATAATCTTATCTCTTTATGCAGATCGCGGGGTTGTTATAGAAAGTGCAACTCGAGCAATTCCGAGTTGTTATGAGACCGGAAAGATTCGACAGAATACGAGATGCTTTAAATCCGTTTTAACTTGTTCAAGGTGTATCGGATGCACGTGTCGAGGTCATTTCCGTTGGCGCCGCCGAGATGCATTTTCTCTTATCTTAACTTCGCTAAATGAATCTAATATTTTAATTTACTTACATATATCTTGTCACAATATGAAAAATGTTATAGATCATGGAAACGAAGTCCGCCTATTTAATTTGTTGTTTCTCAATCTTATTGTTAGTTTCGAGAAGAAGACAGAAGAATATTTTCGTTTATGTCTTCTGTAGCAGTTGATGCTTCAGAAATATACAATTACCTTTGCAACCATGAGGAACTGGATCACTCCATTTTATCCCCTTTTAACCTTCGTCCTTCCTAATTTTCAATTTCCTTTGCAGTTTCGGATAGGTTTTTACTTTATTAATTATCTCAATTTTTCAATAGGTTTTACTTCTTCCTTCCAAATTTCATTCCTATCACCAGCAGCTCTTCTAATGACTCAATTTCGATTTTGGCATGTTCCTCGATCTCACTCCTGTTGGTTTTACGTATATATTTGATTATATCTTTATACATATTTGTTTTTTCGTTTAAATTCATTTTCTGCCACAGTACACATACGTTCTGGTTAATAGATAATAGATTAACAGATCGAAACTGGCTGATATATGCGTATATTTGAAGGGTTTGATTTTTCCAGTAAGAGATAACTACACCGGATTTGCAGATTGCAATATACATACATATATGGTTTATCTAAAATAGATGCAAAATGCTTGCTTTGCAAATATTGGTGTTGCACTGCACGCTAATCGATAATGCTGGTGAAGCCACCTGAGAGAACATATCTGGCTTGATTTATGTAGAAATTTGAAACAAAAAATTATTCATCTACATACATTCGTATAGGTAGTTTTTATAATACATAAATATAGTCTATTAGATTGCAACAGAGTTGTTAATAAGTTGTTGCTATTATTAAGCTATTTACCGAATGCAAGTTATTTAATTATCTAATTCTGAGGCAACTAGAACAGTTTCCGTAATGCAATTATCCGAGTTGAAACTGATTTTGCGTTAATATTGTGTTCTCGAGGAAAAGTTATACCGGATTATACATGGAATTAATTCGAACATAAATTACGTTGCTAAACACCATTTTGATATTGTTTTCAGGTAAAAATATACCATAGGTTTCATTTTAAATTGAGTTTACCTCTTGTCTTAATCTTTTAATTTATACAGGGTGATTTACAAATAGACTAACAGAGAAAAAAAATTGGAAGAATAAACATGACAGGATATGGGAAAAATGTTAGGAAGTTAGTTTTCCAGAAATAATTAATGAAAAATTATGTCCAAAACGACTATACGTCCCTGGTTAGGAAAGAGTAGATGTACGAAATAAATACAATCATAAAAGTGTTCCATAGTTTTATGCGGTGTCGGGCGTGATTTTTAAATGGTTTCTAAAACATAGAGAATACGTAATTAATGTGCTTCGAGGTACTTCCTTTTTAAAAGAAACTTATCAATTTGTAGATGGGTGCTTGAGTTGGCTTTTATTTTTAATTTTTTTTAGATAGCTAAAGTATGTCGTGTAATTGGAGAGATGTTTCTTGCGGAAGCAATCAAGCGATTAAATGGCAAAGATATCCTCTAATTTTAGAACTCGTCTCATTGTGGTGATCGATTGGTCGCAAATGGACGTTTAATAAGTTTAACGTTCGCTATATCAGCTATAAGTTGACAAATGGATCATTCATCTCTGCTCGTTCACTCAGAATCAAAGGCTCGTTCGACGTTGTGTTATTTATTCATCGATACAAAGGAAACATATCCGAAAATATATTATTTCTTAGTTCCTAATTATACGTATACGTTTTTTGTTTTGACTTTTATGTTTTCTACTAACTATTTCATTCTGTTTAAGTATAAAACAATAATTCCCAATTAATTTATTTGTAATTAAGTTTCGACATCACAATCGAAGGATAACAGACTCTGTTAATGGTCGAATTCGTTAATAAAAGCTACATTGAAACAAGAAGTTTTTTTTTTAAATAAATTTTATTTGGTTACAAAAGGATCAAAATCTTACAAGATAATTATTTTATTCGTGTTCCAAACTGGAATTTATGTCATGTATGTTGTATATGTTAAAATTGGAGTTTTAAAAGCATTATGTTTACGTCGTTTTTCTTTTTCCACACAGTGAATTCACTGAAGTCGCTAAGGCGGGCGTTTCTGGCCGAGAAAAGAAGGTCAGTTCCGATTTACCACCGCTTCTCAGACGAACCCTCGAGAGGAGATTTAATTGACATAAATGCCTCAGCTCGGAGGATGGAAGGATATTGGCGGATGCCCTCAAACACACGAATAGTCAGGTGAGTGGAAGCGAACATTCGTGCAAAGTTTGCGGCAAAATAGAATAAGAGAAACACGTTCGAGAAAGTTTCATATTTTGTTACACCCCGACCCACACGTTCGTCTATAACAAGGGTGAGTGCTTTTGGCTTCGTGTTATAATATTTTCTTTAGAAATTTTAATTTTCTTTATTTTCTTTTTCTTTTCTCTTCTACTTAATTGATTTGTACTTTCGCAAAAAATATCTTTTTCTGTAGTTGTAGGTTCCTCATAGAAATCAAACCTATTTTTCTATTTAATTTTTGTTATTATTTACCACTTTCTACAAGAAGCTATTTTTAAATCTTGTAGCTGCAGTGTTTTTGTATAACTATTAAATTATAGAGTTTTATTGTAAATAGCTATTAAAGTACAGGGTGGTCAAGGAAACTGTAATAATATCACAACTACTACTACTACCAGTAAAAATTAGTTGGATTTTAAGCTAATCGTTTGCAGATTAATTACACTCTAGACACCCATATAAATTTAGGGCGATTTTATCAGAATTTCTATTTTATTTTCTGAACATAAATATCAGCAAAATTTCATATAGTTTTTACTTCAAGAGAATAATATAGGTAAATAAAACAAGTCAACCGAGAGACTGTCATTGTTTATCTATACATATTTGTTTATACTTGGTTGCGCTTCAAATTCATACACATTCGGGAGAAAAAGAGGAGTTCGTGTTCGTTTCGGAGCAAAATCATCGTTCAATTTTCTACGAAAACACGGAATAAACGCGCGACACAGGAAAATAAACGCCCGTTTAGTTCCTGGCGACTTATTTCGAACGGAGCATGCATTCGGAAGATCTCCGGCATTTCATTCGCATTTTCATGCAATGAAACGCCAGCTCAACGCAAAAACGTGCGATTTTTCAATCCGGGAAACGCGCTACAAATGATACCATCTACAGAAATTTACATTGCCGTTACTTTTTGAAATAAATTACACCCAACGAAGAACAAGACACTTGCGTTAAACATTTTTGCTGTTTGTTGAAGATTCTAAATGAAAGCATCAGCGTAATTCCTGATTCTATTTTTATTCGAAATTGTCTGAAAGAAATACAAACAGTAAAAGCAATATTACGAGAAGGGAAGTAGCATTTCCATGTTACATACGCTAAAGATGAGATCGGAAATAAGGAATATTTAAATTTATGTTAGGACGTCCTATACTATCGGGACGTGTCAGTTTCATGTAACTCCAGATAATAATTTCCCTCTGCGGGTGTCTGTGCGCGATCGAAGATCGAGCGTGTCAGGGTAGGTACTCGGGGGTGGTAGTTAAAGCGCCCGTTATTTTCGAACTTTTGCAACAGTGATGAGTTTCGAAGTAATAAAAGTCGCATTGCATGCGATGTGATTTTTGCTACGAGTGAAATATGGGGTTAATCTAGGTCGAATAGGTACAAATAACACGAAAGCTCTGGCTTCAATTATTAAGTGAAAGTAAACTAAACGATTTTTTAAAATTAAATTTCACGACTGATCTGTATCAATTCCTAGTAATCCTATCTAAGCTTTTGAGAGTTCCAGCAATTTAAACACCATTTAATTAATAAACGTAATATGTCATAAAACGAAATTCAGATGTATATTAAGGTCACAGTGTGTGTAGTCAATAAAATAATAATCATAAAACTTTATACTCTTATTTACTGCTGTCTTTATAAAACGTGGCGTTGTATTTAGTACAGCCATGCGCACCTAAAATGCACCTCCAGCACGCGAAATTCATCCTTAAAACCTTGTGGTACAAGGCTCACAGAACTGTCAAATTGTAGCACTTAAGCTGCGTATGACTCTACGCAGTACCGCAGCATGCTTTTAGGGTAAATTTTTGGTTAATTATAAACCGTCCCGTAGAATTTTTAAAACTTTTTTCCGTAATCAACATTGTTGATTCTCTTACGTGCAACAATTGTCAGTCACCCTGTATTTAATTATTAAAGAGAACTTTCACATTTAGCGAAATAAACTAACTTTTATCTAACGTTCATTATCTTTTCGTTTTTATTTATTTATTTTTATTATTGAGTTTTTTCTTATCTTTTTTTCTTTAGTTAATAATTTGAATTTCAGTGCTTCTTTCGGGATTGTCGAAATTAAGCCTCTTCTCTTTTTTCTAATTTAATTCTTTTATAAGAATTTTAGTTGAAAATAAACGAATATATAAATAAATGTATTCAAAATAAATAAAAATAATTACAAATGAAGATAAGAAAACAGCATTAAAACAGTAACTCAAAATCATGTACTTTTAAATAATATTTAATCATTTCATATCATTTACATTCAATTTCGTACCAGCACGAAAGCTTGACGTAAACCGTCGTATGTTACCATTTAGATTGACGAACTGTCTGTCAATGTAAATGGTGATTGACACACTGTCTGTCAATGTACATGGTGACCAAAGATTTTATGAATAGGTGGAGATGCTCTGGAGTGAGAAGTTTTGCGACGAACTGCTACCTACTTGGAGACCAGTAAATTGTGCGAGTGACTGACGTTTCTCCAGCACCGCTCCGCAAAGTTCTTGGAGATGGGAGGGTTCGACGAAACCCGAAAGCAAAAGGGTGGGCGAAGTGAATAAAATAAAAAAGCACCAGCTGAGCACACTTGCTTTTATTTAAAATGCTCAAAATTAAATAATGAATAAGAAAAATAAATTTACAAGTATTAAATGCGACCCAGAAGGGGTCCAATAAAATGAACACGAAAATGTAATTAAGTAAACAACAAGTTAGATATCCGATCAACAGATCTGTTCCTCGTTTACAGTTAATGTTTAAAGTGATTAAAGAAGTTCACTCGATTAACAAATAAAAGAAAAATAAAAAATAGCAACGCCGTGGTAACTCAACAGAGTAATTAATTATAATTAGAGTAATTCCGATCTTGTAATTGGAATCCGGCGTAATGACAGTCAGCTCGACAGCTGTCAGTAGTGAGAGAGCCTCCAACGGAGGTAACTGCAGTCAATGACATACTTCGACGCAGGTATTACGTCACCAAGTGGCGTCGTCTGGCAGGTCCAGTCGGGTTCACTTTGTCAGGCGGGGGGAAGCCGTGTTGCGAGGCTTCAATTGTTTCAAAACGCCAATTCCGGCCTTTTCTTGCACCCAAAGGATGGCGATATTTTCAACCCAGGTAAAACTAGCACTAGAAGCTAGAAGCTTAGTAGAAGAGATAAATATGCGTTACTCAATGGGATCAATTGCACAAAATGGCCAACAAACATACCTGTTCCTTTTCACAGAAGCAGGCCTTCGAAAAGCTGTTTAACGAGCTTGTAATTCACTCGGCGTGCTTTAACAAATCTCGGAGAAGAATCCGTTTCAGGTTTCAATCACAAAACTCCATGAAAGAAACACAAAGATTTAAGACACAAATAAACGATACACACGGCTCGAGTGTTGATGCAAGTCTGACCGCGAGAACGAGCGCGGCTTCTCTCCCACTATCGCTACGACGGAAGCCGTTACGAATGTAATTAGATTTAACCGGGCGACAGAGTGAAACGGAGATATACTGTAAGACTAAATAACAACGTATGATTTGGTTATGAAACATTGAGAAACATGGGGCAAAGTCACGCATGTATATGGAAGTGATATATACGGGCTGGCTGCCAATTATTATGGAATAACTTAAATGAATTTCTCAACCGTAACAGAACATAAGAGAGAGAAAGCTAGTTCCAATCAGCTGGATTGGGTCAAAACATTCGTTTGCTGTGCGCTCTAGTGGGGCAGTACTTAAATTGTGATTTTGTTGTGGTGTTATTTTCTTGGATTTAAGTTACTTGTTGTGATCTATCAAGAGTTATGTCTGTCATTTCTACACTAAATTTCTTAGTTTTAAGATGGTTTTAATGTGTATAATATATTCATTTATCCATTGAAAAGCATATTTGATAAAAAGTACGTCTTAAGCTATGCGTTCACTTGTCCGTATCGTACGCATCGCACGAATCGGATTTTATCCTGCCTATGTTTTCACATCGTAAGAGGCGATGCGAAGCAGTGAACGCAGATACATTTAAAATAACGAAAAGAATGAGTTTTTATGATCCGTTCGCTGCGTGCGATGCGTCCGATGCGGATAAGTGAACGGCTAGCTTTATAACTTACATAAAGAATTTCGAATTTGACCCAAGTCACGCGGTATCGGTATTGCGTGATCTTTGTCACTCTTAGAGGATGCTCGTTCTATCTTTCTCTCTCTTATGTTAAAGACAATGAAGTCCTGTTCAATATGACGCTAAGCTACATCATCTAATATTACTATATCCTTAATCACAAAATCTTTTAAGCGGACACTAAATCGCCCACTATAACACTTTACGTTTCACTTCTGACGAAGCTGTCGAACGACGGTGAAACGTAAAGTGTTATAGTGCGCGATTTAGTGTCCGCTTAAAAGATTTTGTGATACAAATTTCATCGGACAAGAACCAACTGTAAATATATCCTTAATGGTGACACATGAAGGCATACGTCAAACTTTCCTGCTACGAATTCGTGCTGGCACGAAATTGAATGTAAATGTAGCTTAATAATTAGGCAAATTATTGATAGAGAAAATGATTTTAGACAAATATAAAATTTAAATGTAGCTGAAGATTAACTGCCGATGAATTGGATTAATTTACGACCATATGTCTTCTGACTGTGTGATCATTTTTCATGACAACAGCCGTCTTTTATTTAGTTATTTGACTCCGATTAATTACAATTAAAATCTGGAGGCTGGCTCATGTTGCAACTCAGGGTAAAATGAATACTAAGTGTTTTCACGGTCATCGCGAGCGCGTTTCCTCATGCTTTGTTCATAATTGCGCTCTATTTAAAATAAACAAACTTCTGTGCAGAATATCGGCATAGGCCGATGCAGATGTTCATTAGTCACTTCAGCGATTTTTATTGTGAAACAGATTCAACAAAATACTTACGAACAAAACCTAAGCCTGCACTCTTTGATTATTGGCTATAGAGAAGGGTTACACTCCATTAGTAGAAAGAAACTGTTTGAAGCAATGGAAAAGTTAGGAGTATCAGAAAAGCTGAGGAGGCTGATGGAAATGACAGTTAGCAAAACAGAAAAAAAGTAAAATTGGATGGGAGGAGCTCGAAGGAATTCAGCGTAGAGAAAGGATTGAGACAAGGAGACCCCTTATTTACAATTCTCTTCAACCTAGAACCGAGTGATTTTTAAATTTTTTTTATCAACTCTTGCCATGAGATCTGGGCGGCATGTCTTAGCTTAAGTGAAAAGTACGTCATTGCACTCCTTTATGCTGTTTTACAGTAGAGCTACGACATGCCGTCCAAATTCCATGGCAAGAGTTGATAAAAAATTTAAAAAGTCACGCGGTACAAGAAGCGGTCCAGAGAGAGCGGCACAAGAATTGAAGGCAATGGTAATAGATACCAGTGCCTAACTGATGTCGACGGCATGGAATTGATTCAAACTATTGACAGGAAAGGCAAGAAAATAAGGACCTACAATTACCGAAAATAAAACGAAGTATATGGTAATGAAAAATAGTAACGGAAGAACCAGTTTATTCATCTAATATCAAGAATCGCAAAAATAAGAGTGTACCAAACTGTAATCTGCTGTTTCCTATGCTGTTTCCTATGCGTGCGAAACATGGACAATGACAAAAAAGAGAAAAATGAACTAGAAGTATGGGAAAACGGAAGATCTATGGAGGAATTAAAGACGAATGAGAATTCAGAAGAAGGACAAACAAACAACTAAAAGAGTACTACAAAAACCAAGCGTTGTTCAAGTGGTGAGAAAGCAAAGAGCCAGATGGCTGGGCTAGCGAGAATGTCTAACAACGAAAGATGGGTTAAAATAATTTTAATGGAAGAAGAAGAGTGAGAGGACTCGAAGCCCCTGTAGCACTGATACCCGGCAGGGGGGTAACCCTGCTTACTAAAGCGTGGATCATTGACCATTGTGGACGTATGATAGAGTGCCTATGGGTGTGACGAGCCCACCGTCCTCAGTTGGCGCACCAGTGCCTGGGTTGCACGTAACCTAATCTGTAGGTCGTGGCCGAACTTCCCACCAGTGAAGCAAACTGGTACCGTGGGGACCGGAGGACTTGGCGAGCAGAGGATCTCCACCGGTCGACTGGGGACCTACACTCAGAAGCAAACTGGGTACTGTTGGAAATGGTTAGAGGATGTGAAGAAAGATCTGAGAGAGGTAGGAGTCAGGGATTGGAAAGAAGAGGCAGTAGACAGAAAAGATAGGTCTCCCTTCACCAGAAGGGGCGAGGAGCGTGCAACTCCGAACCAGTCTGGTAGCAGGACGACACTTTATAGTGTCAGCCACCGAGAGGTGGGCTTCCCTGCGCGTTGATTGAGCGTATCTCAATCCGATGGCTCTGGTCGGGGCCCGGGACGGTTAAGGGCTAACTTGCTCAGGTACCGCCCGTAGCGTTTTAGGGTAGATAAGGGGGCTCTGTCTGTCTGTCTGTCTGTAGCACTGATATACTCGTATATAAATTTAAAATTAAACTGAAGCAAATAAGTTTTTTTTCTTACAATTAGTTCCTTTGCGATCTTTTAGGTAAAAGGATACAACAGTATCACAACAAATCAGTACTTCATTACGTTCTTTTTTTCTCATCTATTTCAGATCAGAGTAACCAAAATTCTTTATGAATTTTGATCGTACATTTTCCTCATACTTTCCTTTCGTAATTCCTATTATTTCTATGTTATGATTTATTATTTCCTCCGTTGTTTTTTTCTCTTCACCTTTCATTCTAAATTTCCAACATACGTCTTTGTAAAATTATTGTAGTATTGTAAAAAATTATCTATACAAAGAACTTATTATTTAATTTATTTTTGATACGGCAATTTTGCAATGTTTCTCGGTGTTTGCATATCACTGGTCGACTGATTTATTCCCTTCACGCAACTAAAATACCAAATTTGTGTTTAATTACCGGTAGGTTGTAATAAATGGAGATCGGTCCGTTATGCTTGTTAAAACAATGCCTCCGGGAGGGTCAGTTCGCTGATCCCGAAATTATTCTCTCGTATATATGTTCAGGTTAGTAGGTATACAATAACATAATTATTTAAAATATTTTGGAGGATGTTCATTGAATTACGCAACAGCATTTCCCTATACTGCTTGGTTTAAATCATGGCCTTCTAAATGAAAAGCGAGTTCTATCTGGCCTGGGCAAAAGTGCAGTTCAGGCGTGCTCCGCCAAGCACTGCTTACGGGGCGCTTTCTTAACCTAAAATCTTGACAGTTCTGTCACATGTGAATGGTTGATGAGTTCGTGTAAGAACAATTATTGTTATTGTTGTAAAAAATTGAGCATACTGAATATTATTTACGTTGGAATAAGATGGAGTACTTATGTCCAATTTCGACAACTTAATTTAGCATTAAACTATTACGGTTTTAGATTAAAATCTTACCTGCATATACTCAGAATTTCTGTGGTAAGTTACAACATGTACAATAAAGTTTCTTTTCTCATTGTGCGTAATTATCAATGCCCCTTTTAATACGTTTTAAATTATCAAAAGTCAAAACTCTTTTATGTAACTTGTTGTAATTATTCATAACACGAAAGCTTTTTAAAATTACAGTCTTTCTCTATTGCGCAAGCGTACTTCATTCCGACGTGATCAAATGATTTGTGCATGAATCTATAAAGTTTATACCATATAAATTATATTGTTTGTATTACGGTAATTACAATATTATTTAATTTTGCGTGAACTCACTCACTTTGATTGACACTAATGACAGTGTACTTCACTCAGTGCCGTCAGCGTCAGCACTCCGTAACCAGCGCCAAATTATCGACTTTTGGCGTTTTCTCGAGCACAAAAATTCAATGTAAATTTTTCAAAACGCCCAGGCCAGTTAGAACTCGCTTTTCATTTAGAAGGCCTTGGTTTAAATAATCTGCAAAGAAATATCTGCAAGAAATATTCAAAAGTGCAATTGCAAGTTCTCATCATCTACTTAATTAGTCTTCTCAAAGAAACTTTTTTACTCTTTTTAGAATTATGGGGAGGTTGATGAATATTTTAAAACAAGTCTTCAGAATTTTCTTTGTGGTACATTGACTTACATTGATTTACGTCTAAGCCGGTGCTTTGAACAATTGCTCTCCAATGTCTTCCATTTTCTTCCATTGTTTAATTCACCTGAGGTTTTCTTCCACTCCTTGCACATCATCGATGCATCTCATTTTCTGTTTTCACTAATTCATTTGTGTGCTGAATATCATACATATATTGTATTATATATTTTTCTTTTTGTTAATACATAGTGATGATGCCGGCTTTGCCAAGAAAGTCAACGCCCAGACTATGGTCGTGTCATGATCAAAAAAACATCCCGAAAATTTTGTCCCGGCCTTGCTGAAGAACTATATGTGTGAATCGGTGCAAAGTCGATCAATACGTCGCGTCGCCTTTGTGCAATTGCTTCTTTAGTTAGTTTCGTACTCGATTCCATTCAAACTCCAAAGCAGAAGTCTCTACTAGATTAATCCAGTTGTTTCCGCATTCACTTTCCAACAATTTAATCTGACACGCTCGCAGTTTCCTATCAAACAGTGCAATCTTAATCTAAAACTTTTTGTTAACAGCGTTTTACTTTGACGTACTAGATCGTTTACTACCTATAAGCAACGAAATCGCGTGCATGCGAACACGGCCTTAATAACACGTTTCGCGTCAACTTGTGGTCTTCAGGCTGAGATTTACAGGGTGGTTAACGCGTGACGAAGAACGATGCGGCTTAGGGGATGAATGGAGGCGATAAGATCCACGTGCGTGTTACAGAATGCCTCTTCTTATCTTCAAAAGCGAGGTCGGTGTATATAAAACATCCGAGATGTGCGTGCGGTTAAGAAGAGTACACCTTCACTCGACATTACGTTTTAAGGCCTTCGTAAACATTTACGGACCAAGTAATGTCATTGTTAAAGCAGGAGATATCGGGATCCTAGCTAGTAAAACATGCATGGACGTGCTTAACATCGAAAATTCAAGAATATGTTTAGGAGCGTATTTAGGAGTCAATTCGGATAGTTGCTCTTTATTTTTTTATTTAATTTAGTGCGTTAGGTCGATTTAAAATTCAGTTTATTTATCCTTGCGGTGTTAGGCATTAAATAATGATTCAGGGGTTCTCATAAATTGCAAGGCGTAAAATTATGGATACCCCTTTCTTTTAAATTTATTTCTCCTCGTAATAACTTTTACTGTAAGACAAATATTTATTGTTGTTTAAAAAAGTAAAAAGTTTCGATAAAAACTAATTGAACTGAAACACGGTGCTCAGTAATATTTCGAGTATATTAATCAGGGGAAATTCAGGCGTATCCTCGTTATACGAGTAGCAAATACATCACTGTAATTCGCGTGTCAAAGTCAAACGGAATTATTAATTATTTCCGTATTATGTAAATAACTGAAAGCTGAAACTCAGAAGCGTAATTTTCAAACATTTACTGCACGTGCGTTAAAATTGTGCAATTCATTACGAGAATGTATAATTGTTGAATATTAAATTGCAAATATTCTGCTCTGTAAAGTCATTGAAGGTAATAGAGAGAGAAAGTCAAATCAATATACATACAATCGACTTTAATTCGTATGCTTCAGAGATTGTTTAAGAACTTTTTTAGTAACTGAACTCCTTTAATAAAAAAATTCAAATTTCTATTAATTTTTTTAATTTAAATTTAGTTTCGGTTATAATATCTTCATCTGACTGCTAACGGCAAAGTTTAAATAAAATAGTAATTTTTTTTATTGTGACCCCGTTCTTTATACAATATACACCCTGTATACATACATCAAATATAAAAAAATGCTTGTCAGATTGTATGTATCATCGTTATCACTCATTTCGAGCTGAAAATGCACGAGTAGCTATTTTTAATATAAACAATGATCTTTAATTTCTTTGTACTCTATTACCTACATTATCTCTGCATTAAAGACAACATCTGTTTTAGCATTCGACTGCATCTAAAACTAGATTTGCTCCTTTAGGTGCAATTGAAATTGTAATGAACAACGAGATTATTCCTGTGACTGATTTGGGTCTCTTTATTTAGATACTAAATTACGTTTCAAAGAGCATTTTAATTGGATAGAGATACTACAATTTGAAAGACCTTCATGGAAGGAAAACCTGCCTAATATCCGTTTAGGAAAAATCTTATGTGAGTCTTTAGTGCTGCCTGGAGTTAATTCTTGCTTAAGTGTTGATTTATCATTGCCTATATAATGTGCTGGATTCAGAGCTTCTGTTGAAGATTTGTTTATGAAATACGTAAACTCGACAGGGTACCCCACACGCTAACATGGGCTGGTTGGTTTAATGCCATATGTCGCGTATATAGAATTCTATTCAATGACATTTTACCACAAAATTATTTTTCATAAGTTGCATTTATTAGGATAGATATTCACTCTGCTAACATTAGATATAAAGGACGGTTAATTCCTCGAATTCATTAATACTTTTCTTTAATACTACGAGTATGTATTTCTTCTACAATGATTTTCTTTTTCTTACTCCATATATTTTTTTTGTTTCTTCTTTCATTCCTGCAACGACGTTAAACCATCTTAACTGACCTTCTGTAATATTTTCCATGGCTTGCAGCTCAAGTAATTCCAACATTCTCATTTCTTCTACTGAATGATTGCTTTTATTTAGCTGTGTACCATTTGTCTTGGCTTTTGTTTGTTCATCTGTGTACCATTCATTTCGATCTCCGTTCGATTTTCGTTGTTAACGTTTGTGGTTCCTTTTTGTTGTTCCTTTCTTTTTCTGTTTTTTTCTTTCATTTGTCTTTCCATCTTGTGGAATTCAAATACAAGAAGCGTTTAGTTCTAGCACAGACAATAGATCTCTCTAGTTCTATTATCTATGGTTATACTTCAGTACACGCTTAAAATTCGTTCTTGAGGCAGTGCTAATTTCAGTTTGCTGTGATTCAATGACTTATACTGACAATATGACCAATAGGTTCTGGCTAAGTTAAAAAAACTGCTTAATTTTGAGCATTTATTGGTCACTATTGATGATAAATTTTTTTGTCAAAAGAGGGGAGAAGTCGAAAGAGAATCAAGAAAACATGATGGTATTTTATAATGAAACTATTCCTTCAAACTTCAAAGTCAAAGTTGGAAACAAACAGTGATCTGTGAGTGCAACATTCGGAAACACGTTCTAAAAAGTCAAAGAGTCAATTTTAACACACCGACAACTGGACAACTGTGTGGTGTTCCTAAAAATGAAAGGGAGATGATTTGAAAAACAATTCGTAAACATTTGGGCACGTCAAGTGTCAGAGGCTATTCCTTCAAACTTCAAAGTGAAAATAATTAGAAACAAACAATATCATTAAGGCCCGATTTTACAATCGTCGGATAAGCATTATTATTGGTATAACGTGACATAGGTGTGACGTAGATATGGAGGAATATTAAAGGATATTTGGCGAACAGTTATTCCGTTCTTATTCCACGATTGTAAAACTGGACCTAAGACATATTAGAGTTTGCTGAAAACAACCCTCACGCTGGGTGATCTTCGGATGCAACATCCGAAGAAATGTGCCAAAAAGTCGAAGGGTCAATTTTAAACACAAAGAGCTGAAGATTTTCCTAACAATAAAAGGTAGGTACTATTTGAAAAACAATTCGTAAATATTTGGGCAAGGTTAGTGCGCGTTAGTTTCATAAGAACTTGAAGGCTGCCGTGTAAGGATTTTTGAAAGGTTGTGATTATTGTCTTTTAAAATAGGGAAACTGTCATTTTACAGAAGGCGCAAGCTGCCATTCGAAGTTATAGGTTCTAATATGTAGTTCCCTGATTTGCATTATTTCTTGTTGTTGGTCTTGAAAATTTTTCTTCTAGGACAATTGTTACGGTTTAAAAACTCATTATAATTCGGGTCACCTGTATTGTGTGGGAACCAAAATGTTGCGTGTTTTACTTTCGTTTCATCAGATTTGAAAATATTGCACAACTAGACAAATGCCACAACCTACGCTATACGGAAGTGCTCTATTTCACTCACGCTCTTGCATAATTCAACTGTCATCTCTTACTTTTAATTAGAGTTTTATCGACGTTTTATTCCGGACGTTTTACTGGAGCTTTTATTTGGGGTTACCTGGCTGGTTTATCTTTGACGTGATAGAAAATTCTGCGTTGTGATCCATTTCCGGTTATCCGAACTAGAATCCGATAACCCCGTTGCTTGGCATCGTCGCTGGAAGAGTAAGTCTACTCTCGGGGATAAGGGTTGACATATTTGACGCTACCTTCTTGGACGTTTGATACTCGGACGACTTCTTCGACTTTAGTACCGCTGATGCGTACACTTTTTGGAAGACTTTGCTACCTACCTGAAGGACAGCAAATTGTGCGAGTACAATCTAAGATCTCCAGCACAGCCGGGAGGGTCAACGGAACCCCAAAAGCAAAGGGGGAAAGAGTTAAATAAAATAAAAGTCACCAGCTGAGCACACTTGTTTTTATTTGATAACGCTCAAAAATTTAATAAAATAACTAGGACGACCCAGAAGAGAGCACAATGAGTTGAGCGTAATAAAAATAATCTAACGATTAATTAAAACTTTGACCGAGAAACAGATCTGCTTTTCGTTTACAGAAAATGAAAAAGGTAAAAGCTTAAAATTACTCAGTTAAAATTAAATTAATGCAACACCGCCTTTATACGACGCGACGCGAATGAAACAATTAAATAACATAATTCCGACCTTGTAAACAAATCCACACTTGGACACTCAGCTGTCAAGGTGAGGTGGGGAAAACCAAGCGTGATACAATCACATATAGTTCAGCGGAGGAGGACGGTGTTGCCAATTACGTTACTACGCAAGACGGCATCAAGGTATTACGTCACGGTTTCTCCTGTTAGTTCACCACGTCTAAGGTCGGGTCTAATTGTTATATGAAGAAGGGTGGACCGTGATGCCAGGACTTTTAGCAGCTAAGACTCCGTTTACGGTTTACCTTCCACAGAAAGGTCGTTGTTAAATGTCAGAAGGGGGTACGACTAGCACTTGAAACCTAAATAGTAAAGGAAAGAAACGCGTTATAAACTGAAAATACGCAAAAAGTTGCCAATAAAAACCTACCTGTTCTTTGATTCCAAAAACAGGCTTAGAGAAGCCTATAAAGAGGTTGATTTTGCTTGACGTGCACATAAGCAGATCTCGGAGTAAATAAATTCCGTTTCAGGCTTCAATCAAAAGGTTCACGTGAAAAGAAGCACAAAAATCGTGAACACACACTAACAATAGATGTGCATGCCGAGAAATCTTCCACGGCAATGAGTGCGTCGCGGAAAGAACGCGCTCTGACCAACTATCCTGGGACGGGGGTCGTTACGAGATGACCTCTGTTTTAACCGGGCGAAAGAAAACAGTGAAATAGAGTATTACCGTAGGGCGTAGGTAGCGGCTTGTGGTTTTCTGATACAATATGATAAAATATGACGAACGGCACGTGGGCCCAAACTAGGGTTACCAGTTCTCATATTTTCTCATATATTTAATATGAGAAAGGTGACCAGACGTCCCGAATTTTCAGGATTTGTCCCTATTCTTGGTTAGATATCCCGGTGTCTCAGACATATCTAACAAAAAAAATAGGGTCAAATTCCGAAAACTCTGGAAATCTGATCACCCTACTCATATTAAATATATGAGAACTGGCCCCAAACTCACGGTGAATTGAATACTAAAGGTTCAAACAGAATGCAACGCCGTTACGCGCCGTTATCTGTCAAATGAATATTAAATACAAAGGTTCAAATGTCCTTGCACGGAGAGAACGACGTCAAGCGGCGTTGTACGCAAAAAGTTGGTCAACTTCCAACTTTGACGGCGGCAAACGTCGTAATACATAACCAAATATGTCCCACGATCACATTTTCATCTGGTAATTTCTTGTATATGTGAATAATACAACATAAAATACATCAGGTGTAATAGATTTATACATAATACTATAAATAGTTGAAATTTATCCATTTGTGGCACAAGTTATTTTTATTTTTCGGTTAGATTGACGTCGTTCCACGCCACTTTGTCTGTGCATGTCTTTTGAAGTGACAATTGGCGGCGTTGCAACGGCGCATAACGGCGTTGCATTCTGTTTGACCCTTAATGGTGGCAGCATTCAAGTGAGATAGCGAACCGTTACGTCATCGTATACCCGCTTCTCCCTCTAACACATTAACTGTTAACCAACCATTAACTGTCATGGTTAACAGTTTGGTTGACAGTTAATGTCGATGTTAAATCTATTCAGATGCGTTGAACGCTAAACCGTATGCAATCATAAATCGATTGCGTCCGTCGAATGCCCCTATTATGTAAAAGAAGAAGCAGGTATGCGGTTACGTAACGGTTCGCTATC